>QQSS02178287.1:0-14668 GCA_003687565.2 Craspedacusta sowerbii
GTAGTAGTAGTAGTAGTAGTAGTAGTAGTAGTAGTAGTAGTAGTAGTAGTAGTAGTAGTAGTAGTAGTAGTAGTGTTTAGTCCTAGTAGTAGTAGCAGCAATGGTAATAGAAGCAGCTGAACCATACAGTGAACTAATTCTACTAAGTAATGACAATTAATCGGCAGGCATTTGACGATGATGACATTCTGGGGCTGCCTCGAGGTGGCTCGAAGCTAGAATCATGGTTGCTATTTGCACGACTGGACGTCGAGGGAAGAAGTCTCCGCAAATATTTCGCGAGGAGTTTATTAGCATTTTGCTTCCGCACAAGTAAAAGGACAGCAACGGGTGAATGGAGCAGCGGATATATCTATATGTGTATATCTCAGAACCCACCCCACGGTGGCACCCCCAGACAGACGAAAAGCAATTGTTGTAGGGACGCAGGCTTATATTTCTCTGAGACGTCAGATTTCACCTCAGACCAAGCGTTATTCAAGGGTTTCTGGTCAATTCTAAAAATTCTCTTATCAAAGAGAATTCATACAGGGCATGATGTCGTTTGAGAATAATTCATATGCAAGCGACAAACCCTGGCCTAACGCAGTCGGTAAAAGTAATATGAGCCAAAGCGTGAAGAAATTCTATTAATTATCATGCGTTGGACCCAGATATCAAAGTATACAAAAAAGTTCATGCAGTCAACTACACAATGTTTGTTGTGGTTGCCCAATAGACATTTATCGCATTTCTGATGACGGTATATATCAGTTGAGAGCGGTTTTCTCAACGGATATATACCGCCATCATTTGTCAGCCGTATTTTTTTGGCTAGACGCAATATTTGCTATGACGAGAGGTTTAAGTAGTCGGACTAGTTGAGTTGTGTCTTTGCCAATTTGGTAATGACGTGTTACATATGTTTTTGTTTCCTTTTGGCATTTTAGGCGCATGTTTATGAATTATTTGCTACTGATCCTGATGATATGGGCCTAATTGACAACAAGGAAGGAGAGTATACGTTCACTCCGCGCCTGAAATCATTTCTTACTGCAAGTATAATGGTCCCTAATTATTCTCACCTACACAATGAGTCCTATGATACACAAAGGAAACTTGGGTATAATTTACTGCTGTTGATGATGACTGCGATAATACGAGAATCTCGTCTTTAAACTATTACAGGTCCTTTTCTTTTGAATTGTCTTCCTGTGTTCTTAAATTATTTACTTGAACGTTTACACGTCTTTTACACATTCTTTTGTATTGATATATCCTTGTATTTTGCTTACTAGAGCAAGGTGGAATCCCCAATCTTATTAGCCGCGGCTACAGAATGTCTCCTATTCCAATAAAACGCAGTTGCGATGGTACTTCATGATACATCTTGTGATTCTTTTGAAAGCGATGCATTTGTTTGGAAAATTCTTATTGTTGCTGTAACAATCTGATGTTGTAGCAATCTAACAATCGCTGAGATAGGGTTTTCCTCCATGATAGAACCATAAAACCGAATAAACAGCCTGCAACGTCGACATCTGCACCACGACCTTCTTATAATAGTTGCTGAGCGTTTAGTATGCTATAGGAGTAGGCGTACGTCACCTTTCATATTGCGCCCGACCAGATTATAAGAACGAGCATGTATATCTCATTGCTGACCTTCCCGTTTTGGCTCATCATTGGCAAAGAATGATCAGGAGCCATATTTTTGTCAGAAACCTTAAGTTATTTTATATATGGCTCCCTCGACGTTGCTGTGCAGCAGACGAACCAGCAGGAAGATAGACGAAGGTGACCGAAAGTATCGATCCCCTCATTGAACGAGATTGTGCCTTGAAAAACTCTGACGTTTAAAAACAGAACAAAAAAATAAGAAATAGCTTTGCCTAGGTTACATTTTTCGCCATACTTCATACCATTTCGCCTGTTCAAAACTCTGAAAATTAAAAACAAACAAACAAAAAAATTATGTTTGCTTATGTTACATTTTTCGCAATCTTCATGACGTATTTAAATCTTTACCTGAACATTCTAGACGGAGCAAACGCGTCGCTCTGATTACCCATTACTCGCTATGACTAACTCGTTCAGTTAAATTTCTCCCGACGCACCAACAGAAAACAAGATCAACTGCCTAATATTCGACCTCACCACACCAAAACCAACCGTGGGGAGTTCAAGACTTCGACAGTCCGAAACTAAAAACAAACATAACTGCAAGCGCAACGCATAGAACAACTGAAAAGTAAGGCAGGCCATGCAGGCGTACGGCCATTAATGTTCTTCACGTGAACGATCACTATGCCTCACATTTCAGAAGCTATCGCAAAATTATAGCATTCACAACATCACAAAACCCTTCTTACCTACCAAAAGTTCAAATGCCAGCTACGAGGTAGGCACAATCATCATCAACACACAGACACACACAGACACAGACACACAGACACAGACACACACACACACACACACACACACACACACACACACACACACACACACACACACACACACACACACACACATACATATACACGCACCATCTCTCAAAACCAAAACACACACACACCTCCTCACATTGACATACTGGGAGGCAAGAAAACCGAGCTATTAACCGATGAAAAGCCTACAAGTCTGACATGTTTTAAGCTTAAATTTGTATGTTTTTATATATATACAATTTCCTCATTATCATACAATAGAAAAAAAAGAGAGAAAAACCTTCCCCATCAACTGAGAAAAACGGAAAAGGAAGACTCCTGCTTATCGAAGTCTCTAAGGCTAAAGATAAACAACGCGACGACTCGTAACAAGCACGCCGTAACTCGAACTCTCGTAACAAGCAAGCCATAACAACAAAATCGCGAACTCTCGTAACAAGCAAGTCGTAACAACCCGGCGAACTCGACAACGCCTTGCGCAGAGGGCAAGGCTTACTGGCAAACCCAAAAATCTAGCTGCGTCCCCGCTACAAGCTGGCCACCTGGCGACGCATTAGAAAAAGAAGGCTCCTGGATGGTGTCTCACCTATCCTTGCGTTAAGAATACCAACACACCTAGCACTTCTGCACGCGCTTGAGCGCGGGATCATACGTCAACTCAGCGCCAAGCGTAATGCCCTAGCATAAACACGCCACGACCGGTTGTACCATGCAACCCAAGTTACACATCAAGCAGAATATATGTGCCGTACAAGTGACACACTCAAGCAGAGGGTCGAACACTAAGTCACTCGCCAAGGAATGGAAGTGCCAACCGGTTGATTAGCAAAACATTGGCTACAGCAAGTATCAAACGACCCCCCCCCCCCCCCGGTTCAACTGAGGCCGGTCATGCATAGCTGAAACGATTCTACCTTGAAATTTTAGCTTCAAAAACAATGAAACCAACCGCAGACCGCGGGTCTGATGTGCCAACTGCTTGAATAGTGACGGCTTGAACAGGTCAATGTAGGGAAATACATACAGCAGCGCACCAATACGGGCGCACTTCGACTAGACCAAAATCAAATGCAAGCGCATCGAGAAAAACTTGCACCCACTCACGCACACACGCACGCACACAAGACGTGACAGAAAGCGTCTGTGAACCGACTGGTTACAACACAGGACGGCCGCCAAGAAAATCACGGTAACGGATCGACGACGGGCCTAACGAACCGGATTCCGATTGCGTCGCAGCGTACGAATAAATCCCAAAACCGCACCAGCAAACCGCGTCTCCAACGCATGCGGAAGCTCAGAACAAGTTGGCAAAGTGCTGATTGCACTTCTTTCCTTCTTAAATAGCCGAAAATCTCTCGATCCAGTGTCGCCATCGAAGCATTGAAAGCTTCTAGGGCGAACAACAGAACAAGGACATCCCTGTCGGGCTACCGGGGCAAAACCGTTCGTTACGAGAGCTACCAGATGAGAACACTCGGATCGAATTAGAGCCGCTACACGTTCACTTTCACAAGTCCGGATACCGTACCCTGTTCAGACTTCATACCACTCGGAGTTTTCATTTTGCTTCTGAAACGAAACACGCATTTGCGCATGATCAAAAACAAAATTAAATAAGAGGCTTAAATTGTTTCAGTTTACGAAATATGCGTCGTAAACGGACAAAAAGGGCATTAAAAGAGCTTCAAACAAATTTAGGACAATACTACTCGATATACACTATAGATTATTGAACTACACTACGTTATATTATACAACTCTACATAAAAGTTCACAACATATCATGCAATACTATAACGTACCATACCACACCATACCAGACCATACCATACTATACCATACAATACCAACATAGTCCTTTACTATTCAATGCTATCATATCCTATCCTCTCCTCTCTTATACTATACTATAATACACTATACTACACAATAATACATTATGCTATACTACCTTATACAAGACTAAACAAAATTATACCTAACAATAACTTGCAACTAAAAAAACTTGTAATTACCAATGGATGTGCGAGTATTTTATACTATCTGTACTCTAAACTGTACTAAGTAGAACTGAACAGGATTGGGGAAAACGGCTCGCACATGGCTACTTGTTAGCTTGCCAACCAGGTTCAAGCAAGAATTTTGACTTTAAAACACCAACTGCAATACCAAAAGTATTCCACCTACATCGGGGACTCTAAAGGTGTCACGCCGTTCACCAAGCTCTGCTTTGGTGTCCTTGGATGATCTTGCACGAAGTTTCTGCAGCTAGCCAGCTTCGACTCGAGCGCCTAATGGAGAGATAAATTACGAAAACGCCATCATGAGCTAAAGACTTCATCCCTAGCGAAAAAAAATAAACAAATAATATTATAATATAAAATAACATAATAATAAAATAATAACATAAAAAAATATATCTCAACCACAAGCACGATGTACATACACATTTTATTGCTACGCCCTCAGGTTATTGACACATGCATTTACGCTTTTGCTGCGGAACCGGACAAACAAGTGATCAGCAGTCACCTTCGTATGCCCAAAACCAGTCTTACGAACGCAATTCTTAATGTTCAGACGACACAAAAGCGATACAAGGGAGCGCCTTTCAAAAAAATTACCACCCGATCGCATTGACCCGGCTCCGTGAAATTCCCTTTTCTAGAAAAGCGGAAGAAACTCTTCGCACGCTAAAATCGAAGTGAAGTTACTGAATCAGCACGAACATGACACCCACCCCGACTTTGCGCAGTAGATCACTGACAATGTTCAAGGCAGATATTCGCGCCGATGGCGTCAACGGAACTCCAGCCGACAAGAGGTTCTTGCTAGCGAAGGGCGAACCACCGACTGACGGCAGGGCGTTCGCTTTCAACCGCTCGACGTCGGCACTGCGCAACGGCGTCGTGTTGGTCATCCCATCGACCGTCTCCACGGCAACCCGGTCGAGTCTGGATTCGGCTGCCGGGGGTTCGTCGAAGGATGCGTGCCTGTGCACTGCGGTCACGGCCAGCTCACTCTTCAGGTCTGACGAACAAGAACAACAATAAAGTTAACATCCAGTCTGATTCCCACGAATCGCAGAGTCATGCAGGCAACGGTATAAAAGAATACCCCTAGGCACACATATCACACCTCGTGTTGGGGTAGAGGGAATAGGCGGTTGATAGGTAGGGTGCCTCACAGGTCGCGTTTCTTTTTCTCCCTTGAACAAGTAAGAGGACGGTGAGTTGAAGCACACAAAAACTTGTATAAATAACATAAAGAGCTTTATAAGCTAATGACGTATATGACTTGACAAAAAATCTTCAGCTGAGAGATTAGAACATCTTGCCTCGATATCTCGAGTGTTTGTCATAATTTCACGACAGGAATAAAGCTCACATCGGCGTGCTGATAGCACATTATGCCTGCAAACCAAAGGCAATCTCTTCTTGGAGGTGGGGGTGGGGTGGAGGGTGGGATGGGGGGGGGTCACCTGCTACACTAATTCTTTCGCGTATGTTCTTAAGCGACGTAAGACATCCAGAGCCGCTTGTTCATATCCAGAGCCGCTGGCATCTACCTCGAGCATTGTCCTTCAACTGCTTGGGGGTGGGATTGGGGGGGGGTCACTAGCTACACTAATTCCTTTGCGTATGTTCTACTGCGTTCTAAGACATCCAGAGCCGCTGATACCTATCGAGAACCGCTGGCACCTTACCTCGGGCCTCGTCCTTCAACCGCTGCACCGTCTCCATGAGTTGCTCCTTCTCGTCCAGTTCGCTCTCAAGGAAGGCGTTCCGCTCGATCGCCTGGTTGAGTCGTGTCTCGAAGTCCTCCAGCGAGCACACGGTGGCCCTACGAGAACGGAGCACCTTCCATGTCGCAAGCTTCACACACGACGCCAGAACCGAAAGTAGCAGCAGAAGATTCAAAGATTCAAAGATCTTAATCAGTCATGTGTCCTGCAGAAGTCCCGTGATCAATCAATGCCTACGCCACGCTGAAGCTCCGAAAGCGCGACCAAAGGGTCTTCAACGCCATCACGTTTTGTAGTTAATACATCATAGAGATTATCTTCCCAAATAGCTAATACCTGATGCCCTGGGACGTTTTTCTGGCAGCTTTTAGCACGGAAATTTCATTTGTCCTGCGCTAATTCTTACTAAGATTCTTTCAAAATGAGATTCAGACATACCTACGAAGTTGCGGTTTTTAAAAACGTATGGGACATCGAGAAACTTGAAAACTCGAGAAAGTTCTTGCAGGGTACCTACTGGCGTGCGTAGCCAGACGAAGGCAATTTTTTCAATTAGCAATGAGCACGTCTCGGTTAAAACTTACTTCGAGTGAGATAAAAAACCGAAACGTAAGCGAAACCGTGGCAAAATCGAGAAGCCGTCACACCTCTTCGACCGTTCCAAATCGTCGTTCGTCTGCTCTAGCTCGCGAATGTACTTCGTCATTTCGGCCTTGACAGCCTTCAACTTCTCGTTCTCGTCTTGCAAGGCGCCGATCTGAAGGTACGTCTCGCTTTGCAGCGACTCGAGCTTTTCCTGCACGTAAGAACCGGGCATTTTGTCAGAGAAACAAGGCAATAAAACGGAGCCTGATATCAGAACTGCACCGTTGCTCGTAAGAAACCGGCAATTTGTTAGAGAAACCAGGCTAAACGGAGCCCAATAGACATCATCAGAACTATATCATAAATCATATATCATATATCACAACTGAATCATTGCTCGTAAGAGCCCGGGAATTTCTCAGAAAAACCAGGAAAAACGGAGCCAAATAGACATCATCAGAACTATATTATGTATCACATATCAGAACTGCACCATTGCTCGTAAGAACCAGCCACTTTGTTGGAGAAACCAGGCTAAACGGAGCCCAATAGACATCATCAGAACTATATCATTTATCATAAATCAGAACTGCATCATTGCTGGTAAGAACCGGGCAATTCGTTAGAGAAACCAGACAAAACGGAGTCCTACAGACATCAGAACTATATAACATAAAATATATCATATATCATATATCAGAACTATATCTATGACTGAACTATCAGTAAGTTCACTCAAAGTTCAGCGAATCGCATACGACCGATCCGTCTAGCACACTAAAATCAAACTCAATAAATTACTAAGAACTTTACATACGACCGATCCGTCTAGCACACTAAAATCAAACTCAATAAATTACTAAGAACTTTTAACTACTTAAAAAAAATTACCAAATTATTATTGCGCTATTACCATATACCTAAAGCTGAACTAAAAATCCCAAAAAGCCCAGTGTAAAAGATACTAAATTATCGTACTATGAACATTAAAAGCTGAAAACAAATTTAGAAAATCTCTATATTATCATTAACACAAACCCAAGTTACTAAATTATTTTTGCACTATAAACAGAGATCTTGAATGAAACTTACCGACAGAACATAGTCGGTCATTCACAACACTCACAACCCAACTAAACATGCACACTTTTTCACAGCATACAATATGAGCAATGCCCTTAGGCATTCCTTCCGGTCTAAGTGGCTAATATCATTTTTTTTTTATGGAGACGAGGAAGATTCATTATTTATTATCTATTATCTGCTACTATCTATTATCTATTATCTATAAACATCCATTATGCATTATATATTATAAAGATTTATTATCCTCCCAGCATTCTGGCGCAGCAGTGTCCAATAGAGATGATTCTTGCAGGCAAAACGATTTCTTCCGTGCTGAGTGGGCGGATAACCTTCCTTACCACCACAACCTGCTGCAACTATTACATCCGTGTTAAGTGGGCGGATAACCGACTAACATGCTGCCCGAGCTTTTGTCGAGCTCGCTAGCGAGAGCCTCTAGAAGGTTATCTAGCCGGAAGCTGCCTACCGCCGCAAAAAGGTGGCACAAGATTTGCACGTGGGACGGCTTCGAAGCCGGAAGGAGCACTTGCACATCAGGTGTCACCTCGTAACGGAGTTTTTCCATCGCCAAAATCCACTATCGCGATGTCGCCAAAAAAACGAACCTTTTCATTTTTAGATTCCCAAGCACTTTTATAAGCATCAAGCTAATGTTTACGCTTCGTCTTTTTTTAAAAAAAAGAACTCATAACGCGCCAAACGAAAGAGGGTTAAACGACTCTATCACAGAACCAAGTGCGAACTGCCCGAAGAAAAGCAAAGCACCTTCAGCATTTCGTTTTCCTCTTCCAGCTTGCTTTTCACGGCGACGAGGTCTTTGCAGCGCTGTTCGTACTGCTCAAGTTGCGCCTCCAGCTCGGCTTCAAGCTCCCGACTGCTTTCCTGGAACTCGTCGAATTCATCCCGTACGTCTTGGTACCTAAACAACGCAATGTTAGTCAAGTCGAGGCGTTGCATGAGAGACCGTGCTAGAGACAATAACGACTGACACACACACACACACACACACACACACACACACACACACGCACCCAATATGCAAATTTTTGTACTAACAGATCATCCATCACTTATCCTTAAAAAAAGCAGCGATAGCTGCGATTAGTAGACCGCACAGATTTTGAACAGAAGCTTAGCGAAAGGCCAAACTCTTCCAACCAGCAACGTCCCACCCACAAACTTCTAGACTGGCAATTCGATCCAAATACTAAACAAATAAATTACATTCAATCCGAATAATAAACAAATAACATAAATAAGAATTCAATCCGAATAATAAACAAATAACATCAACTAGAATTCAATTCGAATAATAAGCAGTAACATAAATTAGGAATCGATCCGAATAATAAACAAATAACATTAACTAGAATTTGATCCGAATAATAAGCAAATAAAATAATTTAGGACTCGATCCGCAAAATGAGCAAATAAAATAAATTAGGACTCGATCCGAATAGTAAGCAAATAACATAAATAAGGACTCGATCCGAATACGGGCTCGGTCCGATTTATCGGTGCTTCACTTAACCGGATTCACATTCGCTACAAGACGTCATCGAGGATGAATTATTAATTGGATCTATTTACAAATTGGATTTATTTCTGCTTGGTTAAAGCGTCGTACTTATGGTCGCGTCGATCTAAATCAAGTTAAATTCTACTGAAGCTCGGCAGACTTAGTTAATTGCAGCAAATAATTAATAGGAATAAAAAGGAATGTCATTAACAGGAATGTAATACTTCAAATGTTAACCCGCTCAACCAAACCCCAAGCGGGATGCCAGAAAACTCCGGCGATAAATGGATAAAAAACACGGTCGTAACTCAATCCGGTTAGACTTCATAAGAAGTAACGAATTATATCGCTTTTAGCATTTTGTTAAAAATTAATCATAAGGTCTCCTCCTCCGTTGAAAGTAACGAATGGCCCTCGAGAGTTGAAACTGGCGACTCCACAAATAGATTGATAGCAACGGAATCGCAACCGGGCTTTTCCGGAATGACACGAAGTCCCATTATGCAATATTTATCATCGCTATCAAATGGGGTCTGCGCACGACAGATCAAATACCACGAGTCACAAGGCAAATAACACAAAACAAAGGAGGCATTGCTCATACGACCCCTGAAAAAAACTTTCAAAACCCTCCCCATATTAGGAGGTCGAGCGATGTCTAAATGTTAGCTTCAGCTTAAAACTTGGCTTCGACCAGGCTACTTTTTTTTCAGCTGAGATCAAGGTTTTTAAAAAGTCGCCCACGCTACAGCAGATCTGAGACTTCAAGTTCGGCGAAATTTAACGCACAAACTCCTTAGCAGGACACACTATTTGCAATAACACAGACAATTAGAGGGAGAAAAGAGATAGATGGAGAAAAAGAGAGGGCGAGATAGCGAAAGAGAGCGAGAGACAGACAGAGAGAAAGAGAGCGGGCTCTAGCAAGTGTGTGTGTGAGAGAGATAGATAGACAGCGAGAGACCAAGAGCGCGAGAGCGGGCTTGACAGAGTGTGCATGTATGTGTTAGAGAGAGAGAGAGAGAGAGAGAGAGAGAAAGAGAGAGAGAGAGAGAGAGAGAGAGAGGAAGACAGCGAGAGAGGCGAAGAGGACATAGAGAGAGAGAGAGAAAGAGGGAGATGGGGAGAGGAAAGAGAGAGAAAAAGTGTGTGTGTGTGTGTGTGTGTGTGTGTGTGTGTGTGTGTGTGTGTGTGTGTGCGAGAGATTACAAGGAGCGTAGGAGCAGAACAACAATACAAATGAGCATTAGCAGGACCCCAAGTGATTACATGACTCATCAAGTACAGCAGTATCTTTCCGTCAGGCACGTCCATTCTTGTGCGTATGACCCTAAGTTTTAAATTAAGTCCATGATCAGACTACTCTGTATGCTCTGGAAGAAATTCCATGGGCTTGCTATCTTCTTAGAATCGCATTGTGTCATGGTGCAGGCATTTCAAAGCTATGCAAGAAACCCCATGTCTGGAGAAAGTTCTGAATATTTGCTACACTAAGAATAATCTTATATATGGGTTGCAAACTTGCAACCTGTCATATCAAATCCCAGTTTTAATTGTAATGTACCTCCATAGCTTTATATGCATATTTGTTTGTTCAGGTTAATTGACAACATCTTCTTTGACAGCGTGATTATTTCCATTCTTTTGCAGCACTCATATTGCAAAGGAGGCAAATTTACATAGCAACATGTTGGTATATTCAAAAACTTATGACATGGCTCACACAATATCTCCAATCGTTGCATGGGTATGAGTACGTCCACGAAACAAGGAAAACAGAACAAAATTATTTAGAAAACTTTCCATTTGTAAAAAAACTAGTAGCATAATATCAGGAGTGACAGGCCAAGGAATCTTTTGAAGGTCAATTTTTGGCATTCACTAGGTATTTTTGTAAGAACAATTCCCCAACAAATTATTACGCACAACATCTCCAGGAAGGCGAAAAAATTTTTTTTGAAGTTTTTTGATACCTAACATCAAAAGGCTTTAACAACTTTTTCAATATCAAAAAGAATGATGCTTTAAATCTTTTCAAATTTACATAAATTGTGCATGTCACTCTACTAAGCAGAGGTGCAAGATCTATGTTAATTACGTATCTCTGCACCACTTAATTTCTTTATTCGAATTCGCTTCCTTATAATACCTTTAGTACCTAGTATTTAAACAAAAAGCAGAAAGAAGAAAAGGAAACACTGCAGTACCCCTATATATACCAGGTTCCAAAACATGTGGCAGGCAAGAAAAGATAGTAGTAAAATTAATCAACTGGAAACTCCCTGTTTAAACAGCTTTTGCTTAAATATTTGAATGAAAAGCTACTGAATTAAAAAGAAATTAGAGAAGCTAACTGGGCTGCAGGTTACAGCTAACCCCTTCTGTCTACACAACATAGAAGATCCGAAATTGGCTAGCTCACTGCTTACAAAAAGGATTGAAAGATTTAGCTCAAAATTATAATCCTATAAATTAAGAAAATATAAACCACGCATATAAAAGAAAAAAATCTACACTGCTTGGAGTGCATACGGTTTATATAGATGTATATTCCTATCAATGATTTGTACACCATCCCATCATGAATATGCACATGTTTCTGGTAATCTGAAAGATCAAATTAATAAAATAGCTGTTTTCGCTTTGCAATTTGAACCTAATAGACCTAGGATGGTTTTACACACATAAGAGAGCATCATCCTAGCTTCATTTAATAAGGAAACACTTTAGGCGAAACCGAACATACTTTTGTAGATACTCTTCGGCAATTTGCTTCCAATACTGAGCCTCTTCCTTAGGACTGTCAAATGCTTGCTCTTCAGAAGAACAATCAAGAGTGACTGATGACACCATTTTTTTTACTTCGTTGTTCTCTTAGAACGTGCTCTTCACAACACATGGAACTGAAGGAAGCACGCCCCAGAAACACGAACGAAGACTTGCAACTGGCTGCTCCCAATAGCTGCGTTTTACGCAGCTGCCAAAATTCGATAAAAGCTATCAGCAATAAACTTCTCAGTACCATGCAGAAACAGCGTAGAATAACTGAACAACGATTAAATTACAAGGTTTGCGCTGGCGGTCAAGTCGCAATCCCACCATAACAGGCACCTTCCGCATACGATGTTTGCGCTGGGAATTCTGATACCAAGTTGGCTTGGCAGAAAAAAAAGGTGACGCATTGTCTGGACCACGGGTCCTCATGAAAGGATATTTGCAAGGAGGGTAAGCAACATCGACAAGCCATCGTAAGCTGTTAACAGACAGGGCGAGAGTGACATTAATACTAAGTAAACCTAGATAGGATAATTCCACCATCAAGTGATCAAAAATCTTACTAATTAGCTTGGTGTTTAGCTAACTTGGCTGCGAGATCTCTCTAGTTCTTCCAGCATAAAGTTTTATTTTGTAAAAGGTGGACATCAGCACAGCAACCAATGACTGCAACACTGTTCCGACAAAAAATTCAATTACTGACAAGCCAGTACTTCTGACGTGCCTCCGACGCTCAAGTTCAATGAATCTATAGCAACTAAAACAGCGGAACAGACTAAGACTAGTCTTTAGCCTAACTAGTCTAGGCTAGTTAATCTCTAGCCAGCGCACTGAATTTTTTCCATCTCGTCGTTATTTTTTCTAAAGTTTCAATTTTGCTACATTTATTCAGATCCACTAGCAAGGTTTGTCGGAAAGCAACTCGAAAAAGCTGAGCTTCATTACTATCTTTTCAAGGCAAGGGCAAAGACTTGCACACATTTAGAGGCTTCAACCTAAGTAGCACTATTCCATGGATTTTGACCATGATGCACTCCATGCATGCCCGGTCTCTTCTTTAAGCTTAATCTCTTCAAGTTCTTCAGTTTTGAAACCAAAAGCATTATACTCGCAACAAAAAGTATAATACTCTGCTGCAAACCACTGACCTAATGGGAAGTGTTTTTGAAAATGCCTTACAAGGACAGACATCGCAGCTCCTGAATTTGAAAGTGCTTTAAACAATGAGCAGCTACACAACTGCATCCGGTAAAACATATTTAAGCTACGTTTATAAAAAAAAGGTGTGCAACAGGATGAATGAAGAATTTTTGTATTTTAATTTTATTTTTTTAGGCGTTCATAATATTACAACTACCGCAGTAAAAGTATACAGGAAAATAAAATATGAAACACCATGCACCTAACGAAGCAATACCTGCCATATAAAAACTGATAATAAAAATTAATAAATTACTAAATAAAAGCCTACAAACTCATTAAAACGGAGACCACCACTTGGCGAGCAGGATGTAAAGCAACTGCAACTCCACGCAGGGCTTGCAAGCTTTGCAAGCCTAATAGAAGCACGAAACACGCTGGTTGTTCAAGCAAGTTTGGTTAAATATAGATTACAAGAACCTCGTTGTATCTAAAATTAACTTGATTGTCGCGAGAAGAATTTTCAATGCGGTATCATTTAAAGAAGTGTAGACGAAACCGTTTGCGCATGTCCAGCACCCACACTTCCTTATTCTAAAAATGAAACGTGCTTCAGAAGGTTAAAGTATGTTAGTAGCAAAAATGTCTTGCCTATCAATCAACCAGTCTATTCTTCGGAATAGAATACACCAAATAAGTACAAGAGCTGAAAGATATTTTGTTATTAACATGTGCTTGGCTAAGGGCAATTGTTTCTTATAAACACAGTAAAACTTGCAGAGAATTTTTGAGAAGTGAGCATGGACAAACTCGCTAAGCAGCAGGTACTTGATCTGATCATTCTATATCAACACAAGCCCATTAAGCCCCACGTATGCCAGAGCAGATTCGGCTTAGAAGCTGGCAGTGGGACTCAAAGCGTCAAACGCAGCAGTCATAGATTTTAATAAAAAGGTTTTCATAATCCCCGTGAGGATGAGAGCCTTCCTTCTTTGTTGGACATCCGCCTTCACTTTTGGCATTCGCCAGATCACAATCGAGCTCCGGTTTGCTGAATTAGTGCTGCGCCACTTCAAAGTCGCATTATCTGCTCTTTCTTATTCCCATTTCACTACCTTTGGAGGCGAATTGTTCTCGAACTAAGTGGCTGTCGATGCAGCGTTGAGGGTGTTTGAAATAATGGTGCTTTGAAGCTGAGTTTCTCTTCGCCCCTAGCTTCCTGAACGTTTATTAACTTACAATACTAACCCAGTTATAAGGCGTTTAACTTAATCCTGCAGGCCATAGATGAACCTAGCAAGCCTTGAGCTGCATGTTAGAAGACGAAGCCTTGGCCTTAACAACTTCATCCTTAATTGATATACCGTCGCCAATATATATATATATATA
>QQSS02178298.1:0-14667 GCA_003687565.2 Craspedacusta sowerbii
TCACTCACTCACTCACTCACTCACTCACTCACTCACTCACTCACTCACTCACTCACTCACTCACTCACTCACTCAAATCACGTAAGTCCTTTTTCAAACGAAGTTTCCAGGTTCTATTCGCTTGAGGGAGAGAATTGGAGATTGAGAGTTAAGTAATTAAATTCGGTTAACTCAGAAATGATGTGTAGCAGTTGAACTCGATAGCCGTTAAGGGTAGATTGAGCATGGGGAGGGCGCTCAATTTATATCGAAAGGGATTTTTACCCCCACACATAATTCCAATTCCTGAACCTCAACATTACAAAAGTCGGTTCTTTTTCCAGCACATGTTTTGACAAATCCTTTCGCCATTTCTAAATACGTTCACAATTCCAGCAACTCGCCATGGAATGCCTGGGATTGTCTTTAGTATCGGTATCCATCTTCCATTAATGGCAAATTTACTTACGCTTAAAAGTGCATTTCTGGCAGACTTCCAGAAGAATATGTTTTCATCCAGGACACAGCAAGTGCAATCCCTATACTAACAGGAAATATAACTGAAGAAAGCATCCTTATTGAATGTTATATGCGATCCAGATAGAAAATTCCCTTGCGAGAAATCTAACTGAAGAAAGTATCCTTACAAAGTATTCTATGCGATCCAGATAGATAAGGATGCACAACCCGCCCTGTACAGGTACTGCACGCGCCAAAGACACCTGCTGTGGTTTCAGGGTCATCAACATTTCTCAGCTGGCTTTCAGAATTTTGATGAGTTTACCACGGCATGTTTGTTGTATGTTTGAGAGCTGCATGGTTGAGTGTTCTTATTGGCTTAGGGTTGCCATATTGATTTTTTCCCGTTTGATCTGAAAACCAGCTGGGGGAAAGGGCAAGTTCGCTTGGCGGAGTAGCTCATTCAATCGACTTGTTTGTTGCGTGGATACTTCAACAGCTGTTTCAACTCTAAGCTATTTTCACATTCACGACGTAGTTTTGCACAGCGGACCCTATTAGGCTTGGAGCTGATAGGCTAGTTGATATATAAAGCGATGTTCATAATTTAGGAATTATAAAGCAAAAACGCTCACAGAATATAGTTTGGAAGTATCTCTATTGTCTATTACGTCGTAATCACTATTTTCGGGTATGCAAATCGACTTGCCATAACGACTTTCTTACTAAGACTTTCTCTAAAACAGAAGGTGCTACAGCTGCAGCCTTGGGACGAAGCCAAACCGGTGGAGATTCATTGCATGTATCGTCAGACAATACTTGTTGACAGCAAGCTTTCCCGCCAATTGAAGCGCATGATTCATATTACAATTTGATCTATGGATTCACAGAAAACCTAACCCAGCTAGTGTTAGCTTCAATGCTGCACAAAGCGATACGGATTTCCTGGTGATCGGTGTAAACCAAGCAAGTTTAATTAAACCTCCGTGATGTAAACATTCACATTGTGCGACGCTGCGCCCCCGGCGATGTTTCGAATACAGGGGGTCCAGATATCAAAGCAAACTTAAAGGCAAACTCCACCCGTTCAGCGCCCAGCGTTTGGGCGAGACAATTTGGAGTTTCGCAGCAAGGCGGATGCGTTCCTTCTTCGGCTTAGCGAAGAGTTGATCTTGGACCTGATCAGAATTAGGATTAAGTCGTTTTGCGATCAATGCTCGCCACCTATGTTCAGCAGACCTACCAAATGTGTTTACAGCATAATTAGATAATTATGTGAAATAATCAAATTATCTGTTAAATTTATGATATCCGCTCTGGACGGTGTTTTCGCATTGCAGCAGCAGCAGCAGCAGCTTGAGAGCCGGCTCTGCGAGGATGGGGATCGGTCTACCTTGCCAAGTGGCTTTGATGTTTCTCTATTGTGCATCGCCTACATTGGGCGCTGTGGATGTGCTACTGTACAGTTTGGAAAAAAGCGAGGAAGGAATCTCCCTGTCTGATGGCATTATTGAAGTGCAGCCTAAAGTTAAATTTCGTTTGGCTGTCTGGTGGACTGTTGCTCCTGATCCCAGTGCAAGGTTGTTTGCGTCGTTTACTAGACGAGTCGGATTTAAAGGACAGAAGTGCAACGACCTTCGTACTACGGACGTATTGCCCATTTCGATATTAAGGAATGAGAGTTATGGGATTCTTGATGTTCGATTTCAGGTTTGTTTTGGCTTTCCCTGCCTTTTCCTCCGATGTCTGTCTGGGTGAGGTGTTAGGCCTGAGGGGTTAAGTATAATTGCCGGGTTACCGCCAACTAATTACCGCACTCCTGACTTCACGTGCGGCTCACGCAACGTATTCCTTGAGACTCATTCATTTCATGGGTTCCTCTAATGCAGGGAATAACACCCAACCCCATTCTAAATCGGATTTAGCGATGTCAGCAGCGAGAAGTCAAAGCTAATCCGAGCTGATCGATCTCAGTGGGATTCCTTCGCTAGTACCGACGAAGCCATGCACCCGACATTCGGTCACCCAATGCTCGCGCACTTGTGCGCACATAAGCATATACAGCACACACGGAAAATATAATCGAAGTAAATCCCCAGGGGCACATATGTGGTTGTTTGGATTAGGTGGGCCTTAGTTTCTACTTTCAAGCATTTAATTTATCTGGGTGTGTCTGGAAGGTTAGATTTCAAATAAAGATAGTACTTTGGAGTCTAGTAGTAACGGTGCTTGACATGTGGAGATGATTGATTCTAAAACCAGGAAGTGCTATTTCTCTTGTGACTGGTAGCAAGCCAGCTATGGCATGATCAACAGATTAGCAATCATGGTTTATTTAATGGGCTATAATATGATACTGTCATGGGCATGATTTCAGCATGGTTTGAAGTGCTTGTTTCTTACAGTATGGCTTTATTTGCTTGAATGAGTTTAAGTCACATTCTCTGTGTCTCAAGTTTGTATTCGGAGCATGAGTACAACCATTGATCTTATGTGACATCTTCGCCTTTCAGAGCACCAAAACTGATCGCCTATAATTTTTAGTTACTATAGTCACAGGTCTCGACTAATTTTCCTGCCTCAAGCTTGTTTGGTTCTGGTTTTGGAGCAATCTGTCAGTCTTGGCACAAACGAGCCAAACTTTGGGTAAAGGAGTATGTCTGCTGATGCCTTGAAATATCAATCAGCATAAAGTTGATGCATATGCCAATTTCACTAGATGTAATTGTATTTTTGGTTTTCAGCCGTCTGAAACAATAGTCAATTTTCTTGCAAACATGGTATTCATTAGTCCTGCCTTGAAACAAAAAAATATTTACTCAAGCAGTGGTGTTCATTTTTAATAAAGTGGATAAGAGTATCTACCAGACACTCAGAAATTCAAATGCTGTGAAGATTAGTCCCTGCATTGGGTTCAAACACAAACTCCAATTACATCAGTCTGTCTGTTATCCTGACACTATCACAGAAAATTCTTTCATAATCTATAGCTGTAAAGATAAGTCAGGAAAAAAATTAATCCCTGCATTGGGTTCAAACACAAGCTCCAATTACCCCATTCTGTCTGCTATCCTGACAATTTTACTGCAAGGTCAACTTCTAGCCAACTCTCTTTGGCTTTGCCGTAGGGTCCAGGAAAGAAAGTTGTATCAGGTAGCTGTTTATAATTAAGATGATATCAGGTATGTGCCAAATGGTGGTATTTGCAAGTCTTTATCAGTCTCCTGGTAGTTAGCATTAAGTAACATTTGACTCATAGTAGATTCTTGGTTCTAGTCATCATCCTTTGTGGCTAGACAGTATTGGATTATTAACTGGTATACTAACTATAGTCATCGTCCTTTGTGTTTTAGGACTATGCCATATTGGATTTCTAACTGGTACACTAATTATAGTCCGTAATTATCAGATGTTTCATTTACCAGATAGTAGCTAAAGTCTTACGAATAGAAGGTAGGAGCATGTGTACCAAGCACCCTATTCTTCAAGTTGTTTTGTGAGTCTGTGCAACTTTATTTTTAAGGGTTTTTCTTCAAGCAACTCTTAGGCATTGTGTGTTGTCTAGAGGATTTAGTCAATGGGAGTTTTATGTTCAAACTCTGGTGAAATAAGGCCACACTCTGGTTGGTGCTTTTCTCTGAAATACATGTATAACTCTGCTGCTTGAAATGGCTCAGTTTAGTTAAATAGGATTGCATATTTTGAATTTCTATAAGAGTAAAATGTGGTACATCATGCCTATGAATTCTATGGCTATGAGAGGTTTTATGCAGATGTTCCTGGTTCTTAATTAATAGACTAATGCAATAGTGATCTACACAATATGGCCTCAGCTGCATTATAGAAAATGGGTATCTTTTATCTTTCTTCTGATCTCTAAAGTTGTTGATAATTGGGATGATCAAAGTTATGGCAAGATCCATATTGCAAAACTTCCCATAGTCCCACAATGTGCACGGTCTGATTGGTGTATCGCATGCAAAACATCTATTTGGTTTTTCCCTGTTTCTTAAACCTCGCTTGCTCATTCATGATAGCCATGCATTTTAAACTTTAGTATGACTAGCTTTGTGATTGTGCATTGCCTTGCTGAAAGGAAACTATAGTTAGGGGATCACCAGATCTCTAGCTAATCAGACTAATCTCTCTGATAACTTGTGTATTCTGTTCTGGACCTGCTCAAGGTTTAGATGGCTAAGGGTGTTTTGTGCTTTAATTTGCTGCAAAAAAGGATTTACATTTTTCCTCTAGCTTTAATTGCAGCTTGGTCACTTACTGAAGCAAGGGCTTTGTAGCTGAGTTCTATGAGCATATGTCATATTTTCTTCAGTCTTCAGTTGCCGTTGCATGAGCCCTATACTCACTCACGAGCACACGCACACACAAACACACACACACAGTTGTCGGCATTAATTGGCATGATTTCATGATAATTGTTTTCCGACCACAAACACTCCAGCTATTGCTTTTGCGCAGTTGTGCTCGGAGATGACGTTTTATCCTGCTTGTGGCAGCTAGCTCGAATATCATACATTTCTTTTCCTGTAAACTCAAAATCGCGCTCTTCTGTGTTTACCTCCGTTCTTCCATGTAAATTATGGGGCAGAAAATCATTTAACTTCGCGTGCTGCAGTCGGAGGAGGCTGCTTTGCTGCATATAGGGGTTTGTTTTTATTAGGGGACGGTTATGAGTTGCCTCTATACAAAGCATGAGAGTGTGCGATAGTTGCGATCCATTTAACTTGTCTGCTATTGAAAGAGGACAATGTTTGTTCGATTTTGTAGGAATCTCAAGGTGGGTTGTACTACATGTGCACAAAGGAGGCGAGGGCCAATATAACTGACGAATGGGTACATCAAGGAGTTGGCAAGTACCTGACCATAAAACTGCATCCAGAGGCCTTCGAGCTTCCCGTATGGATAAGGATTATCTTTATAGTTATCCTCCTGTCCCTCTCTGCCATGTTTTCGGGCCTTAATCTTGGCTTGATGTCGCTGGATCCAACTGAGCTGAAGATCGTTCTGAATAGCGGCTCGCCTAAGCAGAGGGGCTATGCGAAGAAGATCATGCCAGTTCGCAGGCACGGGAATTTCTTGCTCTGCACCCTCCTCCTCGGCAACACTCTAGTCAACTCCTCGCTGACGATCATTCTTGACAGTCTCACTAGCGGCATAGTGGCGGTGGTTGGGGCCACGTTAGCCATCGTGCTGTTCGGTGAGATCATTCCACAGAGCATATGCTCGCGGTACGGTTTGGCCGTCGGAGCTTACACGGTATGGCTGACCAAGGTGTTCATGGTGATTACGTTCCCGCTGTCTTTTCCCATAAGTAAAATCCTCGACCTGATCCTGGGCAAGGAACTGGGGACGATCTATAACAAGCGGCAGTTGCTCGAAATGCTGAAGCTGCAAGAGGATTACAATGACCTCGAGCGCGACGAACTAGCCATCATGTCTGGCGCCCTCAAGTATGGAAGCAAGACCGTGGGGGAGGTGATGACACCGTTGGAGGACTGCTTCATGTTGGACGAGGAGACCGTGCTGGACTTTCAGACGCTGTCGGACATCGTTAAGTCCGGCTTCAGTAGGATACCCATTTTCTCCGGCGAGCGATCGAACATCGTCGCGTTGCTGTTTGTGAAGGACTTGGCGTTCATTGATCCCGACGACTGCATCCCGTTGCTGAGTCTGATTAAGTTCTACAAACATCCTGTGCACAAAACGTTCAGTGATACCACTCTGGACAAGATGTTGGAGGAGTTCAAGAGAGGCACGACCCACCTGTCTGTAGTGATCAAGGTGGACGATAGTGATCCAGAGAAAGATCCTGTCTACGCCTGCGTAGGGATAGTAACACTGGAGGATGTGATTGAGGAGATCATTCAAGACGAGATTGTAGACGAAACCGACGTTTACGGTGAGTTGCTGTTCTTGCGCGTTCGGTGGACCAAACCACGTCGCCGCTCTAACTGTCTCTGCTTCAAATCTGACACAACATGTTTGGCAATTTATGTAATTTATGTAATTTATGTTATTTAGATACCGCGCTCGTAACTTCCATTTGCACTGAGCGTACAAGTCCGTGCCTTGCGTTCCAAGCTAGCTCCCAGTCTTGAATTATAATGTGCCACAACGAATACCACGAAGTCTTTATTTCCTCATCAATGCTCCGTAAAGTTACAAGGCATCCGTCCTTCAAGCATAGAAAATAAAAAAGCGAATACAGAATAAACAAAACGGCAATGCTGATAGAGCTAAAGTGTGGCTACAAGACTGAGGTTGATTACATATTAAGAGGGAGAGACTCTCTCCTAGCCAGAGCTAATAAGATTGATGATGCCACTCGCCATGTCTCACTCAATAATTCGTTAAAATACGGCACCTTTAAAGAGGCTTTTCATCTAGAGCCAGATGTAGAGTTAACGTTTCGAAGATGCATCAGAGTTGTTTGCAGTACGTTTGTGAAGCATAGCAGAATCGGAATCATTTTTATTCGCGAAACGAGGCAAAGTTTAGGACCAGGTTTACCGAAAACGCATTCATAGCCATGAGCGTGATTGTGACAAAGATCTTCTGTTGTTGTTGTAACGAAGAGCTGTTTGCTGACTGTTTGTGTTTTTTCTTTTTGGCGTTGATTTAGTTGACAACGTGTCTGGGAAGAAGGTGCCCGGGCGGAAGCACCGCATCGAGGATATGTGCATGTTTCTCCCGTCCCCGCAGATGCTCCCGGCGAAGATCTCCCCGCACATGGCCTTCGCCATATACCAGTATTTAAGCACCGGTAGGTAATCTTCTTTCCGCATAGTCGCGTGGTCGCGCTCGGTTTCAGTGGTCATCACGCTGTGTCGTCTTCTGGCCCTCAATCTCGTTGCTTTTATAGTTGTTGTTGTTTGTATTGTTGTTGTTGTTGTTGTTGTTGTTGTTGTTGTTGTTGTTGGTTTTTGTATTTTTGTTGTTGTTGTATTTTTGTTGTTGTTTTTTTTTTGTTGTTTGTATATTTGTTGTAGCTGTATATTTGTTGTCGCCGTTGTTGTTTTCGTCGTTGTTGTTGTTTTGTTGTTGTTGTTGTTGTTGTTGCTGGTATTGTTTTTAGTGGCTTTGGTTTCCTCTGTAGCGATTTTGTGACTTGCGAGTTTGTGCGATGCTGGTATATGAAACGCTTTCCTGAAGAGGTATTTTACTTTCCAAGAAATGTTGTCAATTTGCATTAGATTTGCAATTAGAGAGTTTTTTTTTCGAGTTTTTCTCGGTGCCTAAACATTTGGCGGGTGACTAGTTTTTCCCATAACGATAATGTGAGAATTTTTGTACAAAAGAGTGTTTCCAGATACACTAGCTTCTGTTAGGACCTATTTTTTCAATAAACTCTTTTGCGGTCAGTTAGTTTTATCTGTGCATTGCTTGTGATTTGCCAGCTGTATTTTCTCTAATGTACATTTATAAATTCTTCTGTGCCTGTGGGGTTGAGTTTTGTTGTTGTTACGTTGTTTTTGTTGTTGTTGTTGTTGTTGTTGCTGTTGTTGGTGGTGGTGGTGTTGTGGGCGTTGGTTGTAGTGTTGTCGTTGTGCGTTGTTTTTCGGCCGTGGGTAGGATCGAGTGGCTATCAGATAGGTAAGTAAGCTCCTTTGAGACGCAAGAGCCAACCGTAGAGGAGTGCCTGGGTTAACTAAATGTCACTTCTGTATGTTTCGTCCCCGTCAAAGCTGTGAAAGCCTTCACGGAGGAGCTCATATCCCGAAACGTCCTGAAGAAGGTCATCGCCCACCCCGGTGTCATCGAAGAGAAACAGTTTGACGCAGACGCCAAGGGATCTAAGCAAGACCCCATCTACTTGTACAAGAAAGGCCAAGCGGCCGACTACTTTATCCTCATCCTCCAGGGCCGCGTTGAAGTGACCATAGGGCACGAGAGCATAGTCTTCGAAGACGGCCCGTTCTCTGCTTTCGGTCTGAACGCTCTGCTAATGGACAGCAGTAGCCCGTTCGTGCCTGACTACGACATCAAGTTGTTGACGACGGTGCTGTGCATGAAGGTGAAGCGGTCGTTGTACCGGTCCGCCGTGCGAGCCACGCAGATGGAACGCGACAACAAGACCCCCGACCAGTATCAAGAGTTCGACGAGATCTTCTGGCCGAAAACCGTCGACGTGCACAAGGCCGAACTTCCTGCCGAGAAAGCCAAGTCGGGCGGCGGTGGAGTTGCCGAGAAAAACGGACATGCGGAGAAAACCGTGCACCTCGATGACGTCATTGATCGGGACCAGGCTTCGGTGCCTCTCATAGCAGCCATGGACGAGTCTAATATGGACGACATGGGAAATAACTCTAAATAAGTGTTTTTTTTTTCTTTCTTTTCGGGAGATATCGTTTGTTTTTAGCATATTAAATTATTTATTCCAAATGTGCACCAAATTTTACTTACGGATAAATTTAATTATAGAGATTAATATGGCTGAAGAGGAGTATAGAATACCGGTAGCAGGCGGTCTTGCACTCATGTTCCACGTTTGATGATCCTCTGGATCCACCTGTTTACCGGCACGCGTGTTTACCTCGCAGTTTGCTTTCCTCTCTCTTTGTGTGCCGCTGAATTCCTTTTATAAAAATGTCGTCGGGTTGACATTGTGTCTTGAATTGTGCTGTACAGAGGAGGTCTGACTTGCTTAGTCACCTGCTGTTTTTTTCGTAAGCTAATACGATGTCTCTATGACCTGCGAATAATGGAGATGAAATATAGGAATATGCTTTATCGAATCTCCGTTGAAAGCCCGCATTATAAGTTGGCAGCCCCTGTCCAAGTTTGCATCGCTTCTAAACGTAAACACGCGGGATGGCCGACTGCAGCTCTGCTAAATGAAGTCGAGGAGAGAAGTTTTGAGGGCATATCTATTTTACCAGCAGTGCGTGACTATTTTGCTGGTGGCCTGTGTTTTGTTTGACGAGCGAATTTTTTTCTATTGATGTGATGTTGTTCAGATGTGAATTTCTTATTCTATTTGTCTAGTACACGTTTTCTGTTTTTATCAATCACATTCAGAGTGTCTCGTGATTTCGGGTTGTAATCCGGTTGCTTCTTGTTCGCGTCGTGGTTTTTAATGTGTTGCCTACACCAAGTCCATGTTCGGGCACGTGTCGACTACCTTATGCAATCATGGGTATAATTTTTCTTTTCGCTTTTCGTGTCTATCTATTGTATTTCAATTTTGCTCGTATTGATTGTGTGCAGATTGAGATAAGAGCTTGCATTAGGCTTCTGCGAGGATATGTTGGACGAATTTCTGTTGGTATTTTTTGGGGGTTAGGGGCGGTCGGTCAGGGTCTATTTACGCGGATACTTGCAGAAATTTTCTATCTGAATGCCAGCTCCCGTTTTATTATCTCCCGTGTGTCAGTTCTCATAAAGAGTATTTTTTGAGTGTAGACAGCTGGTCTTAGACACAACCTGCCTGCCTTCAAAGGCCTTTGATGGACCACATAACGTATGTACCGTATTTCTTATGGGAATTTGTGACCTCATTGCTCTGCGGATCTTTAATCCTGTCACCTCTTGGTTGGCGTTGCTACCCTGTCTCGCTTCTCTTTTCACTCTATGTATACAATATCGGCCATTTTTAGCTAGACTCGATTGTGCCTTGCTATATTCACTTAGTTACATGAATCGCTTGCGACGTATCTGCAGGCATTACCGTGATTTCTGTAAGAGGAGAAGCAGTTGTTGCGTCATTGCAATCGCAGCGTGGTGTCTGGGGAGAAGAGATGTTTGAATTATTTTTAAGTAGACGCGGACATGCTAACTATATTTGCATTGTCGTACTGTCGGCGTTTATCGATGGCCTGGACCTGTCGCATGAATATTTAATAAGCTTCGTGCAAGATGCCTTTCAATTTGGGATGCATTCGGTAAGCATTTGGTTAAGCCGATCATTAGAGGCTGTGGTACAACGCATTAAAAATTAACATTCTCCTCTCCGCAAATCTTGCTTTTTCCTTCAATTCTTTTGATTGCTAAGAATATTTAAAGACTCCTTTAAGATAAAGAAAAATTGTTTTGGATCGCTGTTTTTTTTTTTTTGCAGTCGTTTTGTGATTATCCAGCCATTTTCTTTTGCTACTTCGTCCTTGTACGTATTACGTGTTACATCATCGCGCATCATAAGCGCTAGTCTTCGGGGTGTGCATATATATGTCTGAATAATATCACTGCGTGAAAGCTGTATGTATGTATTGGCTTGGTAGCCTCTGTGTAGTTTCTATGTTTCCAGATTTCTTCTGTGTGTGTGTGTGTGTTTGTGTGTGTGTGTTTGTGTGTGTTGATTGCACAACGGAAGCTGATATTTGTAACATTCACCCCTATGCTACCAGTGGGCATCCTTCATCCTACGCATGCGTGATTCGTCCTGTATTGTTTCGGTTTGTGCTGAGAAAATTTGCTAGAAATTAAGCGAGAGTATGAACGTTGGACGACGGCACGAGTTGCATTTTATTTACAAGACTGATTTTCAAAAAGTTTCATACGAATATTCAAAAACGTGCTGCTAAATAAAGGTTTCCTGTGAAGTTTAATGTTTATTTTCTCGCGCAAAGGTTTTAACTATTTTATGGGTCACGTCAAAAAATTCTATTTCAGTTGATCACCACCAGTGCTTAAAGCCTTATTTTTCCGTCACTGTTTTCCCGTCGTTCGACTGTTTTCCTTATTTCTCGTCGCCGAAGTCCCACGTTGGCCGTTCAGTCGGCCAGCAGTTCAGCTGCAATGAGCATGCGTGTTGAGCAGGACAACTTCGTTTCCAGACCCCTGCCTTGGCGCTGGTCAAGTAGTAGAGAACTCAGTACTTGTTGGGTCAGTGCTAACAAAAGCAAATCCACATTTCAGGACTTGATCCGAAGAATTGCGCTTATCCGTGGCTTCTCACACGAGAACAGAACTTCTTAGGTTCTGATCACACTAAACGGGTGCCTTGCTAGGGCCTGATCAAGCAAGAACTGCACTTGTTCGAGCCTTATCACACTGCGCAACTTGATAGGTCAGCTTGATTACACAAACTGCACTTGTTGGGGCCTTGCCACACAGAACAGAACATGTTCGGCCCAGCTCACACTAACAGCGCATCTTGCTAAGACC
This sequence comes from Craspedacusta sowerbii, assembly GCA_003687565.2. Classification (NCBI taxonomy): domain Eukaryota; kingdom Metazoa; phylum Cnidaria; class Hydrozoa; order Limnomedusae; family Olindiidae; genus Craspedacusta; species Craspedacusta sowerbii. The sequence continues at coordinate 11,560 of QQSS02178298.1, forward strand.
TGGTCACACAGGCCTCATTTGTTCGGACCGACTGACACAAGGGCAGAGCTTGTAAGGCCCTTGTTATACCAACCCAAAAACTTAGGGCCTTATCACACAGTTGTTTCTTTTTTTTTCCAAAAACGCTAACAACATTCATGCGATATCTGCAGACATGCCATAGTTGTGAGCAAACAGAGAACCGTCTAAAAATCAGTGTCACTGCACCTCAAAGAAACAAAAAAAAAAAAAAAAAAAAAAAAACACTCGTTGAATATTGATATAAATCTCTTGGCAAATTTTCCGATATATATTATCTCTAAACAAAAATGCTTCAAGCTTAACTTATAAATCAAAACACGCAATATTTCATAACAAATTGCTTGAAATTCAACGTATCGCTCACTCGTGATCGGAGCATGTAGAATGAATGCAACGGCTAAAACCACGGCAACCGAATGGGATACCTACGTGAGGTAGTTAAAACGTATTGAACCCACAGGAAACGCGCAGGATATATATTTTGCAGCAACTTTTCAACAAGGTTAAGTTTTGTCTACCAATTTCAAGGACTCGATTTGCTACACACAGACTTTGAAAATCCAACTGGTCATACCTAATCTTAATCCGACGGCAAGCAAATATGGTACTTAGAACAAGTACGTGTGACCACACCCGAAGCAATCGTCCCGCGAAAACTAAAAAAACGCCTGTGACAACTCATGTTTTACCTGTGGCAACCGCTTGATAAGCCGCCCTGCGCACAACAAGGAAAGCTTCCAACACCGTCAGACCGTTTCGAAAATCAAAAAAATACTTTTTTTTTAAACGTCTACAATGTAAACAATCTGCAATTTAAATAACAGCAACAAAACAACAACAACAACAACAACAATAACAACAACAGCAAGCGATAAAAGCGGCATTACATAAAGGTGCGGCTTCCCATAACTCCGGTTAAAAATTTCTATCGACAGCTGTAATAAAGATCGCGCTCTCCGATCGGGCAGAACGACTTGATCTCGCTCTCCGATCGGGCAGAACGACTTGATCGCGCTCAAATTTCGCTCGTGCTGGTCAGATGAAAGGCCAGGCAGCGGCGCTAAGCTTTACCGTTCAAACACGATCTAATAAATCTCATGAAAACCTAGTAAACAAGCCATACCTGGGAGTCGAATCAGGAACAAACGTGCAAGCCAAGCTCAACGGTTAAACCCAAGCATTCCCCCCTATCGTCATTCCAAGACCAGGGGGTTTACAAACTACGAAGAGGAGCATAGTGCATGACTATAGCAGCCTGAGGGGGCGTTCACGCAGCGAACTGCATGTCTGGCTGTGCGCGTTTGATAAACTCCCTGGAAGGAGATATTCAAAGAAGGCCACACCGTGCCAGATACAATACCGTGGCATTCACGCAGGAACGCTAGCAAAGCTCCGACTGCGTTAGACCGAAAACAACCCATTGCTTACCCGCTTCCTGGCACCGAGATCGAGTTACTAGCAAAGCTCTACCGAACACGTCCACCTCTGAAAGACAAAGCAGCCTCCCCATGCCGCGGCGGGATCTCTCATTCAGGACGGTTCAAAGGGCACATGCAGAAAAAAAGCCAACCTCGGGTTTCGTGCTCCACGTCTTCGTCTGAACAACACATCCACAAGGCCGAGAAACAGCGGCATTTTCGGGTAAACCTGTCTCAGATTTTCTATCGCTACGAAACAGCGTTACAAAAAAGTAGAGCTTGAAAATCACATTTCAGCGATGCGCCGCGGAGTCCCAATAGCACCTTCCTATATGGCTCAATTTATAGGCCTTAACTTATAGGTCCCAAATTATAGACCTTACCATATAGGTCTAATTCTATAGACCTTAGCCTATAGGTCTCAGCTGCTAGGCCTTAACCTAATGGTTCCTACGTATATGCCCTACTATACAGGTCCCAATTTATAAGCCTTAACGTATAGGTCCCAAATTATAAGCCTTAACCAAGAAGTCCAATCCTATAGGCCTTGACAGATAGGTCTCTTTATAGGCCTTAAGCTATAGGTCCCATTTTATAAGCCTTAACGTACAGGTCCTAACTTATAGGCCTTAATCTATAGGTACCAACTTATAGGCCTTAACCTATAGGTACCATTGTCCAGGCCTTGACCTAGTCTTGCAACAGAGAAAAAATGAGCTTCACAGGTACAACCGAGCGTCACAGCCACTATTCGTTGTTTTTAACACCACGTCTGCAAACGAAAGGCCAACCGATTGTTACTAAGACTTACCTCTCGCTACCAACTTAACCGACCAAAGCCAGTAACTCAAATCGAGCAAAGGAATCGCGGCAACGAAGGAAAGGCCTCCTTAAAATAAATCTTTACTCAGATTCGAGAATGATCAAGGTTAAGAAATCAAAAATCAAGCAAAATACGCACTGGTGGCAGCCACATTCGAAGCACCGTCGTGCCAGACTCCACATAGCGCTTCATCCAATTTCGAAGCCGTCAGCGATGAGACTCGCCAGTGACTCGGATATCGTATTGCCCGTCTCGATGACGCAAGACAACTTCTCCGGCCGGTTGTACTTCTGGCGCCGATAGTTTGCCAGCTCGTCCAGGTCGGCGTCCGATTCAAACGCCGGCCCCACTGCAGAGGCCGGCATAAATCCGGCCAGCGGCACAGAGGGAGGTCGCCCGTGGGGACTTTTTCCTAGGCAAGAGATTAGATTCAAGATTCAAGAATTTTTTTTCCCACAAGAAAAATGCGCCCTCATACATAAACGCAATATAGATTAAGACATAAGGTATTAACAAAACTGAGATGTCGTCACATGAGACTCCGTCATATACGTTACAGAATATCGTGAAAGGGTCCATCAGATGCTGTAGCCATCCGCATTTCTCAGATTCACAATTCTAGAAGTCACAAACTGATTTTCATGCTCACTTTGCAGATTTAGTGATTGATGTACGGCAGAATTCCGTTGCGGTGAGGGCTTAGCTATCATCACCATCACCATCACCATCAACGTCACCGTCGTCGTCGTCATCATCATTATCATCATCGTCATCAACGTCATCATCATCATCATCATCATCATCATCATCATCATCATCATCATCATCATCATCATCATCATCATC
>QQSS02178309.1:0-14667 GCA_003687565.2 Craspedacusta sowerbii
ACTACTACTACTACTACTACTACTACTACTACTACTACTACTACTACTACTACTACTACTACTACTCCTACTACTACGTAAGTACTATTTTACTACTACTAACTGCTACTATTCACTAAAGACGAGAAATTATGAAACGAAGAATTCAAACAGCTTGCAACTTCATTTAATGCTGATCTTTGTCATCTCAGGGCATTTAAGGGTGTGTTCACATTTATTAAATTCGCTGTACCTAGGATTTAGAATTTTAGAAACAGCGCCATTGTTCCGATAAAGTTTGCGAAACATTATAAGAACATTATAAAAATATGCTGCACTTGAAACTTAGAAATATAGTTGTGTATTAAAGCAATACAGTACAGCCTTTTTTCGAATTTTCTTGGTAGCAAAATGAAGAGGGGCCAAGGGGTAAAGCATAAGAAAGTGTTAGACTGTTTATGTGTACGAGATTAGAAAGTGCTAAAGTGGAACTTGTTTATTTCTGAAAGCAATTCGTCCAGAGATCGGACGAAAAGTAAGCGGATGCCCATAATTGTAGGCGGAGCACCTTATAGCTACGAAACAATAACGACAAAACTTTTAAGTATTGTATTTGTAAACACAAACATTGCTCCTACTTTCGGGGACTGGCATACCTTGACATTAGATCGGTAGCCAGAACAAAGTTGGGATATGAGCTATTTTAACAGCAATTTAGTCCTGACATGAATCGTGAGGATGACAATGCTTAGTAACGATGTCTTGAAAATTCTATTTACTGTACGTCGTAGTAGTAATCAAACTGTAGCCTATTGGCCTTTCAAATTTATACATGGACGTCCACACAAAACATCGCTTAGATCTGCCAAAATGCTGACGGGGGCCCAGACCAAGCCACAAACATCGTGAAGCTAAGCCACTTCACGCAACCCAATTCGACCCGACGTTACCCAACCCGACCTTACCCTACCCGACTATACTCGGTCTCCACCGGCCCAACCTTACCCAACTCGACCATACCCGGCTTCCACCTGCTTGACCAGATGCGACCGACATAACTCAACTCAATCCTAATCGATCCAAAAATTAAGTTGTTACTTTCTTTCTTTAAAGAATTCTAATTCAAATCTGATTTTGCCTTTTTGCTTAGCACCATGAGAAAGCCTATAACTCTTTAGCATACACAGTTGAGATATCTCCTTACTAAAATGGTAGGTGCATTTTAGTTTATCTGCATCCCTGCACGGTAGCCCTGATTGAAATTGGCAGTTTGTTGATTCCGTATTCACTTTCATAGCAGCGTGATTCACACTAAGCCGTGCCTGGCAGAGGTGGCTTAGAAGCTGATGTCACTCAGCAACGACCTTGCGTTTCGTCTACAAGGCGAGAAAGTTAAAAATCATCGGTAGCGCATCTGAATTTGAGTTGCGATCTACGCATTTTGCAATCCGTTTCCACCATGAAAAGAGCATTTGCCAAGGGCCCACGCCACTGCTAATCCCAGTCTCGTCGAAATCTACGAAAATCGTTTTGAATCAAATCTTACCTCGAAGAAATCGCTCCACTTAATTTATCGGCTTGATTTTTTAGCGCCACAACCTACGGGTGCAACTTCAAATGAAAAGCACAAAAAAACAACATATTAAAGACCGATAAAATTTGCAGTGGTATCTTCTAATCGAATTAAAGGTCAATTTAGAGCTGTTTTCAAGCGCAGATGCAATGCGCTCCGGGAAGCTATGTCTTGCTTCAATTAAGCAACAGGTATCGTCTGGCTTGAACTTCATACTTTTAAGACTTTTCATCGCTTCCAATCGCGTCAAACATGTCCGAAAGCACACTCTCCTTACACGTAACTGCGCCAGTGTCAAAGCATCTCATAATTAACGATTCTTTTTGTTTGCTAATACTTACAAAAAAAAAAAGCTTGAAGCAATACCATGTTGCAGGTAGGTAAAGCCTCAGTTACACTGCGCTGAGGCTTTGTGTAGCAAACGAAGGTTCTTGAGGAAGGCTTTGCGAATGCAGACGACTAAAAGCAAACGCCCATGCGAAAAGATGTGAAGATCAACGTTATGAAAACGATCTCAAGCAATTGGAATCTATGGAAATAGTTGCTATTCCTTTTTGCCTGTGATTCACATAACAACGGTGCCAGACTTAAGTAATCAGCCCGTTCGTCGGTACCTTAAAAATCAGACGCACACACGCACGCTTCTCTTTGACGCTTCTTTATTGTAAACAGATTTTCGACAAATTATGCTCAACTACCAGGCAGTATCCCGGTCTCAAAGTCTGTAATATGTAATTATTTTAACTCTGCAGGACGGCTTTACTAAAGCAAGAGAAATAAATTTCATTTGAATTCGAGATTACCGCACACCGGATGCAAGGAAGATGAGGAGGGTGATCTGGCCGAATCGGCCTCAAGCGCTCTGTGGGTTGGTGCTGTACTTTCTCGCTCTTTCAACCGAAACGTATGGAAGAAAAACACCAGCTCTTGGTAAGTTGCCAGATTTATCAATTGCAGAAGATGTATATTTTTTATAGCCAAGCAAGCTGCTTTTTTTCAATTTCACCATTATTATTTGATAATAGTTCCGTTTGCTTCAAGATTTAATAGTCTGAACGCTTGACTTTGCCAACGCTAGAGAAGTGATTTCAACGTAAAGGACTTTGGGTTTCATTAGATGCTGCTTGACTGTGGCATCGTCTTCAATTAATTATTGGTAGGATGCAAGAACTTGACTTCGATAGAGTATTGATTTGTATATTCGATAGCTGCATTGATTCTTACGTAGTTTTCGTATGATCGACCAGTAAGAATGGGATTTGTGAAAGATGGTCATGCGAATCGCAGATCCCAAGAGTGCAAATGTTTTCTGCTCTTTCAGCTAAACACCGTTAATAGAAATACGTCATGCCGAACTATCTTAACTAAATTTGCACATTTAATCCATGAAACCCAAACATTCATTTACAACTTAATCATCTTCCAAGGTCGGTTAACCACACCCGCATTAAGGCTGGGCTGCATATAATCTGTTTATCTAAAATCCTCCGGGAAGGATGTCATCATTTATGGGCCTTAAAAACATTTTTCTAACGCATAACCTTAACCAGCAACGTTCTCCATCATAATCATGCAAGAATTGACATCTCTCCTGCAATACTTCGTATGCGGTAGATCTATCTATCTGTACATCGGCACTTCCCAATGTGAGAATACCAGTATAGTTTATGACATAAACCGACTAGTCTGTAACAAATCTAAAGCCACGGAGATGTTGACGTCTGCAGACAAAGCTACTTTCTTTTACGATTCCTTCAGAAAAATTAGAAATTTGCTTCTAATCATACCCAGCAATCGTAACGTTTGACTCTTGCGCTATGCCAAGTTTGTATCGAGCACCTCGAATTGAGGCTTACCGCGGCAAAGGAGCGAATCTGAAAGCGTTCAAATCCACAAGCGTTCAAATCTACAGGCATTCGAATCCAGAAGCATTCGAATCCGTAAGCATTCGATTTCAATTACACTTACTTCTCAGAAACGCGCACGCATCAACAGTTCCTAGACTTACCTGTATAGTTTCTGCTTATGCTAAGCATGGGATGCAGAAAATTAAAGCTTTCTGGCGATAAATATCATTGCATTTTATTTTATTTCTTAACAACAATAACGCCAACAACAAAAACAACAAAAAAAGAATTGCATTCCCAAGTTTAGGCATTATTTTGACTAGTGCGACCATCTACCTATGATGTTCACGCCAAGCGGTTTTCTGCGGGAACTGAATAGCGCTACCATCGTGTGTATTGTTATTAATAAATTTACGAATATTTAGCAGAATGGCGAATTCGTAATTGTTTCACTTCAGGTACGCTACAAAAGCGAAATTCAGTCTCAAATTCAACTGGAATTAGTCTCCCTGGTCAAGAGACTAAAGGTAGTGGTGGGACCGTATCGACTGCTAAGCCTGGAGGCTTAAGCTCCAGCTTGGGTGGAGTAGAAGGAGTTGGAGTTCAAATTGGAGGGGCAGTAGGGGGATCTACAGTTCCTCTTGGCAATCTTGGCATGGGAATATCAAATCCTTTACTCGTTGGATCAAGCACGGGGAATGGCGGAGGAATAGAAGCAGGAGGTAGTCCGGCTAAAGCTGGTAAGTAGCAGCTGTCGGCAACATAGAAGGTCAAAGATCTAATGCGCACGATCATGCGCAAGACTTAATTAAAATGAGCCAAAATAATGAGTTTAATTTTTACGAAGGTAAATCTCTTTGGGCTGTACCATAATTTCGAGTGGTTTGGTTGATGCCACAATCTTACAGAAAGCGGAGGCAAACTAAGTGGAGCACTTTCTAGTACTATGACATTGAAAATTTATTCAAATAAATAAATAAATATATATATACATAATATATATACGTTATATATTTATATATGCATACATAACAATGTTTCAAATGAACATGCTATCATGTTTAGTGTCAGAAATGGACGATAAATTATGTACTCTTTAGATCAGTTCATCCCTGGCCTCACACGCCAGGTTTTTAAAGATATTGATGGTTTCAAGGTAAAAGACCTAACTGCATCGCCGAAATTTCCTAACAGTCCCGACGAAGAAGATGCCATTGCTGGCTTCTCGGTTCCAAGCGTTCCGGGAGAGAGCTGGGGAGAAAAAATATTCGGCTACTTCAAGGCACCTGATGACGGAGATTATACTTTCTACATTTGTAAGCTTTGCTGCAATTCGTGGAGCAGGAATATTTATAACCAACTTGTTATGAAATTATTGGGCTTTAAGCATTGTCATAGTTGTTGCGCTGGCCTTTTAAAATCCCTACTCATAAGGTACGATTGACGGTAGTCTTCTTATTCAAGAAGGGACAGTTGCTATCTCTGTAATACTTACTATCTCCATAATACTTATTATCTCGTCTAATATCTCCTTTACCCTCATAGCTCCTATATCTGAATCTATGCTGCGCATTATTTTTGGTTCCCATGCCTATGGATGGATTTCGATTTTGGACTCCAAAGAAGCCTCCAATAGAGGTTCGCCCTCTGGTAGCGGCAGTTACGTACCCTAATAACCTAATATCCAATACCCTAATAGCTCCTATGCCTGAAGCTTTGTTTGTTGTCTGCACATTGTTTCTGGTTCGCATACGTGCGGATGCATCTCGATTTTGGAATCCAAAAAATTCCCCTATGGAAGAATGAGTGATGATCTGTTCGTCAAGTGCTTCTGTTATGTCTGTGTCCATGGACATGTTTAAAAGTGTCACAACTCCCCTATGATCGAACGAGACCTATTATTAGCAGTTACTTACAGCTTCTGCTGAGGAAATCCATAATAAAGCTATGCAATAACTATAATAAACAAGTATTTCTCTGCTTTCGGGTTTGTAGCATCAAACGCAGAGAGCGAACTTCACGTCAGCACCGATCAAGCCAAGGCGAACCTTCGAAAGTATGCTTCCGTCGGTAACCGTGAAATTCTGCAGCCCGGAGAATACGACAAGTAAGAATGCTGGGATTAAGTAGACAACCTCATGTCTTCATGTTTGCATTTAAACGAAGTTTTGATAAATCTAGCGGTGGCGAGCACTACAAAAATCACATACGTTTCTTCTGTATTGTCAAGAAAGTCATTTACTCTGTATGCCTGCTGTGTTCTGGTGTTTGCCTGCTGTGTTTTGGATTTTCCTACCGTTTACTTAATCTATCGTGATCACAGGTGCCACACCTCCTCTGTTATTGCCTTGGGCTTTTTTGCGGATGACCATTCACAAGGTGAAAATTATTGAAGCTTTATTATAACAGAACATTTCTCTTGTAGGTACCCTGGCCAGGTTTCGACACCAGTACGAATGACTAAGAACGACTTCTATTTTTTCGAAGTTCTTCACAAGCAGCTGTTCGGTCAAAGCCACCTTCAAGTAGGCGTCAAGTACCCGAACGGAACCAAAAGCTTCCCTGTTCCCAACGACATCCTTTTCACGAGAAAGGGTTAGTATTAGTTTTCGTTTCCAAGGATATTTTTATCAAAATGCCATGATCACGGGATGCAATCTATTAGCATGAGATGGCATTTATGCTCAGTTCAAACTTCGCACTTCTGCCGCGTCGAATTAAATGATTTTATTCGCGGCAGAAGTGCGTCGTTTGAACCAAGCATAAATCAACAAAATGAGATTGCAGAGATTTTCAGTTCCTTATCTTTATATGTTTTTTTTTGGAAGCTGTAATTTGCTGTGAATGTTTATTGTTAGACGCGGCTACAAACGCTGCTGGAGACACTTCCGCTGGTGGTGGTGCTACTGGTGGGGGTGCTGCTGGTATGGGCGCTACTGGCGGAGGGGGAGGAGGAGGAGACGCTGCTGTGGATCCTTTGGCAGCAGCAGCAAAGGCTGGCCTGCAAGCTGGCCTGCAGCAAGGCGCGCAGGCAGGTCAGGATGCGGGAAAGAAGGCCGGAGAGCAAGCTGGTTCGGAGGCCGGAGAAAGGGCCGGCTTGCAAGCAGCGGCCGCAGCATTGGGGATCACCATTGATGAGCTACAGGCAAGAAAAGGTAGGGGAAGATCGAGGTTTCAAAAACGTAAGAATGCGGGCAATTTTAACATGATCTTTGATAGTTCTATTGGCAAGTTGATAACATCGCCATTTAGAAACGTGCTCGTGAAACGTGCCTTCTCTGAGCGTGATTTATATGCTACCCAACCTGTTCAACGTGATAGGATTTAAGCATTCTCAACTCTCAAACAGGCAGACAGGCAAGCTTGCGGCATAGACTACAAAACTCAAATTACTGGGCACGGTATTTATGTAATTGTAAGGACCCCATGGCTTGCGAGAGTAATGCCTTTGAATATAATTCCATGATCACCTTTACTTTCAGCACAGCAGGAAGAAAGGAAAAAATACGGTGAGCTTTGTTAGATAATCGTTACGCCTGTATCCCAAATAGTGACATTAAAATATAGTTTACTTGCCAACATCAGTTTTCTTTTAAAGAGTGCAATACGTCGTGAACAGTACGCGGACAGGAACAAAAAATTGCAGAGACATTGCTTCATATATATCATATTTATTGGTAATATTTGTTTTGTTGCTGTGCAGAAAACAGATGTTTTTTTTTTCAAACTTGCGAATGAATTAACGAGCCATTATTCGTTACGACAATTTACCTTGCGACGTTTCTTGCGGAATGTCGAGAGCAAGTATTGAAACGAAACAAAATAATATGTATTAATATAAAATTGTTAACTTGTTCCTTTTAGTTCTGAAGGTAAAAGTTTATTCTGCAAATTTTCCTTGCGCAAATCCTGGCGGACATGTTTGCAAGTACGCCTTATCCATACTTGAGGACAACACGGCCACACTTAATCCGAGGGAGGAAGCGACTGTGTTTATCCTGAGGAAACCGGCTTTGAACGGCCAGATCAGTGCATTTTCATTGGAGATGGACGCAAAGCGCGACTTCTATTTAAAGAGAGAGTTTGGGAAGTTTGTTGTTGACAGATTTGACGCTTCGCCAGGCTTCGGTGAGTGCTTCCGGCCAACTTATCCTTGCTGCGTCGGTTCGTACGTTGGGGTGATTTTCGCTTTCCAGAATATAATGCTACCTTAGGTTCAAGTGTGTCCGTGGGCAAACAACAGTATGGGTTCTTGCAAAGCGGTATGAAACGAAATTTCAATTTGACAAGAATCCGTTCATATTTGCATCCGTCGTGGCAACTTTGCAACAACCAAGCACCACCATCACCACCACCAACAAAAACAACAACAACAGCATCAACAAGAAAAACAACAAAAACAACATCAATAGCAGCACCACCAACACCACCAACAACAATAACAACAACAACAACAGCAACAACAACAACAACAACAACAACATTTGTAGCAACAACAATGATAACAACAATAATGAGAATTTATTCGTCTACAATGCCAGCAGCAAATTCGCCGTATTTTTGCATTGGAAATAGGGCTCTTCTTAGCAAAGTTAATCAAGTTGAAGACCTTTTAACAATTTCATAAACAACGTATTTCTAACGCTACACAGCAATATCACAACAGAAGAAATTAGAAGTGAAAAGCTACATAGACTCAGTGAAAGTCTTAATCATGTGTATCATGCGACGTTGTCAATGCAATTTGATGGTCTATTGTTAAATTGAGGGGAGAGATTAATTTATGATCGTTGGAGGGCGCTTTGGCTCTTCTCATGTAGCTTGCAGCGAGTGCGGCATGTAAACATGCGGGAAACTTCATTTGCACAAACCCTTTGAAGCGAACACTGCATTGCAGTTGGGGCGACAGTTTTTTCAAATGATGCTGTCAGAGCACTAAGCGTATCTAAAATAAGCAAACTTAATACTTCTAATTTGAACTTGATTAATACTTCGAGCAACAGGGGCAGGTCCACCAAGGTATACTTCAGCTTTCTCTAAGCTCTCGCTCTCCCGTCGCGGCAAGTTTCTTCCCTGAAAAGGGCAAGAGGGTGTCAGGCTAATGACAACTGTCTGAATTTCAGTAAAGCGACAAGTGGCTGGCATGTCTGGAATTTCTGCACAAATATTGCCAATCCTACGATCTTCCCTCTCCTTTACAGGCAAAACTGCATCTTTCGCATTGGAAGGCAAGGAAGACGTTCTACCAGCATCCTCAGCTATCAAGCTTGCTGATAATGTTGATGACTACTTATGCCACGCCACTGCCTCCTCCACGTTATTGGAATCAAAGTTTTCTAAAGATTGCACGTTCCACTTTGTGCATCCTGAATTGGACAATAATTTGCAGCAAAGAACGTGCACGGACTACTGCCGAAAGGTAAGTAATTTAATGTTGCCATGAAAAAATCTTTTGCCGGAGGTGCTATATACTATGATGTGGCATTATACTATTATATAGTACATATTATGATGTAGTATTATATTATCGTGTGTTAACACGTTCTAAGCAAATATGCATCGCGAGCAGTAAGAAAAAGATTTTAGCTTTACTTGGACTTAGTAGGCTTAAAATTTTGTTAAAAGGGAGAAAAGTTGATGTCTGAGGTGTAATAAACCTACTTTTATCTATCCTTTCCTTCAGTTGTTGGTAGTCTGCTAATAAGAGTAAACGAATTCTGCTACCTTAAGTGTGTCGTGTAATGGTGGCAAGCGCATGCACTCGTACATAGACACGGTTGCTCGTAGGAACTGCAGGTTGCGCCGAAAACCGACGAAGAGCAAGCAACAGCAGTGGAAACCCTGAGCCTGCTGAACGCGTTAGCTCAAAAGGCCACCATTGTCGCATCCGGTAAGTTCTGCCAAAAACTTAGCGCGGAAACTTTGCATTTTAAGTACGGTGCTGGTAAACACAAATTCTTTTCTTCATTCATTCAAGCGCTCAATAAACCTCTTCTTGATCCATTCGTTTACTCGCATAGTCATTTGTTTATTCAGTTCTTCGGTCGTTACATCGTTTACTCATTCATCAATTCATTCGTTTATTCAATTAGCCAGCCGGTTAGTCAGTCCCTCCGGCACTGATTATAAAACCATGCAGTTTTTCGTACTTGCGAGCATGACTATTGCAAAGAAAGCTTCACATAAGAACCAAATGCAAATATTTAATCGATCTGATAAATTGCATAGAGTCATTTCGGCATCGACGCTACTTTAGTTGTCGCATACTTTGTCATTCCTGGCAGGCTTACCTAGAACAAAGTCCTTACATAAACCTTTTCGAAAATATTCCATTGCAAAAATAGCAAATGGTAGAAATACCACGATGCAAGAAATCTTCGACAGCTTACAGAGTTGCGCCTACGCACTCAATAAAATTTTAAAATCAAATTAACGATGAGAGTGCAATTAATTTGAAACTAATTAAAATAAGAACTAACCAAAACCAGACTAAAGAGAAATTAAAAACTAATTGTGAACTTGGGCCTTTGTACTAAATAAGTTTTCAGAATTAAATTTAATGTAAGAGTAACAAAAGTTCTTAGTGCTTATTTTTTATTATACTTGCTGGGTTTACTCTGCAGAAAAGTTGGCGGCAGCTAATCAGCAACACATTAAAGCATTGAAGGAAACAGTTTCGAAGGTGAAGTCGGAAGCGAGTATGCTGAAATATGCAACGGAGCAGGCACATTCGCAGCTGCAGGCGGGTATGCAAGGGGGAGTTTCGGTCGACTCCACCCACCCAGGGTACGGGAGCATAAGTGAAGCCATTAAGGACAACCCGATGAGTCAGGCGAACAAAAATGGTCCTGAATTTGAGGATCACGTCAGTGACGATAGCCACAGCTGGATCGGTAAGTTGAGAACGGGCGGGTGTTGGGAGAATATGGGTTTCATGGTATGTTGAAAGCGGAGGTGTGTGCGTGTGTGTGTGTGTGTGCGTGCGTGTGTGTGTGTGTGTGTGTCTGTGTGTGTGTGTGTGTGTGTGTGTGTGTGTGTGTGTGTGTGTGTGTGTGTGTGCGTATAACATATAAGTAATGTTTCCGACGCAACGCACTATACGTAGATTGCAGCCAAACTCAATCTCCCCATTACATAAATGAACCGAGTCCGTAATCTACTTGCGACGTTTATCCGATTTAATTCATTTTTCTGAACCTTAAATAAGATCCTTTGAGATAACAGTCTCATGCTATATTTTAAAGAATTGTGTTAATTTGCGAGCTAAAAATTCTTTCGATATTGAATGTTACTAATTTGACATTAATGTGGGTTAGTGATGCATAGGCGTGATATCACGAATGTTATAATGGACCTATGAGAAGTGTTCTCGGCAAGTCCGCGTAATTGTTAGCAACAACATTGCAATTGTTAGCAATAACTAATAATGCAGAAAAGCGTTGAGTCGTCTACGAGAAAGCTTGACTTTCCTCCATTGAAAGGGGGGTGGGGGGAGGTGGATTGATCTTTTCAAATTTATTGTTCAAGTTTGGTCAGCAAAATGCAGAAATCGCCTTCAAATAAGAAAGCCTACCGAGCAAGCATGAAATCTAACTGGTCTATATAGCGAGTTTCCGTTTGTGTTGCATTCCCAAGAACTTGGAACTTATTTGGAGGTGATCTGGCATTTGCGCTGTTGTGACTTGAGATGTGTGAAAAAGCATTCCTTTGCTGTCGCGTAGTCGTAATGAGTATGAAGAAGTTATTTATATTCTGCTAGGTACTGACACCGCCATTGGCAAAAAAATGATCGCTGTCAGATTCATAAACCATGCATTGAATGGGACGAAAATCGTCTCAAATCTCAAGCCCGACGGCTACGCACTCAGCACCGATAGGTTCAAACTGAAGATCATTTTCAAGAGCGGACGCGAACCAAAAGTGACGTTTCACGGGGTTGACACCACCGGAGCAGGACATCCAGTGTACTTGGATGGAAAAGAATCACTGACATTCACGCCAACTGAACATCAAGATAATTACATTGACGTGGAAGTGAAATCCGGTTTAACTGGTAAGTTCTTCGTGTGTTATACACTAGCCACGTCATATCCTCCGAAGGCAGGCAACACATGAGAACCATAATTTGTATAGTTAATAATAGAAATAATAATAATAATAAAAATAGTAATAATAATTTTTTTAAAAATCACTTGCATTTTTCACGAGTTCTAGTTGCCAAATAATTACATCACGCAATATGATTCGCTTCCGGTAGGTCCACCCTGCAACAGCTTTTCTGAGATTGTCAGATAAACTTCAAGGTCAGTCCAAGACTTGTTTCTTCGACAGTTAATATAAAAGCTAGCTCGGATAGCAACTTCCAACATCTTGATCATGACTTGATCGACGTTGCAGACAAGAAATTTGAGCAGCTGCTTGAAACTGTTATCCTGGAGCGCGAGGAAACCCAGCGTAGTGACTTCTACTGCAATTACTTCGAAGTCCTCATAGGGAGTAAGAAGCTGAGACAGCATATTGATATATCTGTTGATTTTAGAGGATCTAGCTTCGTCTGAATTGGTTTCAAATGGAACAGTTACCTCCACTACAGTTATTTTTTCTGGCAACGCTAGAATGAGATCCGGATCAAGAGACGAGAGTTTCTCTAAAGGATGTGGTAAACCGGAATCAGGAAGGTCAACGTACAACTTCATGTTTTCGTTTTTTATTTGACGAAGTTGATGAACGATAGTGTGTAGTACAGAGTTATGTCGTCACTGGAAGCGCTCTAATGCACACTTGCCAAAAGAAAACACGTGAAGCTGCGTCTGAAGATTCCCACAGAGCTCGCATTTTCCATCAGATTGACCCCAGCGCTGCGAGTTCGATGTATTTGCAAGACTGACTATAAGGGCTCTGCGACAAAAGCAGGCTATATTGCTTGGAAACTTTGAAACAACGAGTTGCCAGCTTTGGAGCGATTTGCTATTGCAGACCTTTTGAACGTGCGAAATTATTGCACTTTGCTCTTTGAGCCTGCCAAACGCTTCTGTTTTCTCCTCAATGTTTTTTTCAAATAAATTTTTTATGTCGCTGCCCTGACCCGGCATTTATCGGTGCTGGTGCTGGTAACCTTGTCCACAATTTTCGGGACGTTAGATAATATATTCTGTGTTGCTCAATATTACGACGTCTTCAGAATGCGCCAAACAGACAGTTAGCACTCATGGTACAAGTCAGTGGCGCAGAGGTAATTGAGGCCTAACTTGCTGACGGGAAAAGAGAGATGTGTAACATCTTCCTTCCGCTTATCGGACTTCGCAGCCATTTTTGAATGCTTTTAGCCACTAAGCTCTCGAGGTTTTGCTTTACCCAGGTACTTGTTAGGTTGAAAATGGAAAGCGCCAACGTAACTTGGAGTAGACATGCTGTTGCACGATCTTGATTTCTAGAGCGGTTTTATGGGCATAAGATCAATCTTTGCCAAGTACTGGGCCACATAGTAAACTCACCCCCTAGCTTAAGAGAAGAAATAAGGACCCTCGATAGGTAAATCTTCAAGGCAAAGAATAAAGCTATTAATTTTGTGACGTTTCGGTCCTTTCTTGGACCATCTTCAGACTAAACAAACAAGAATACAAAAAACCGAAAAACAAAAACTAGCAGAGCACACATCGCCAGAGTCACATCTTCGAAGTCGAGCTAAAAGAGCTTCAACTTAATCGAGTCTAACTGTATGTTAAGTGAGTTGGCGAATTTATGGTGCGCGATGATCAAGCTCTCAATTAACAGGCACTCCCATTTGAAGCGACACCTGCGCAGAGTCGTGAAGCAGGCGTGGAGATCGAAATTGATCGGCAATTGATAGGTAGCCAGGTGTTGGCCAATTGAGCTCGACTGTTGCTTAAGAATACAAAAAACCGAAAAACAAAAACTAGCAGAGCACACATCGCCAGAGTCACATCTTCGAAGTCGAGCTAAAAGAGCTTCAACTTAATCGAGTCTAACTGTATGTTAAGTGAGTTGGCGAATTTATGGTGCGCGATGATCAAGCTCTCAATTAACAGGCACTCCCATTTGAAGCGACACCTGCGCAGAGTCGTGAAGCAGGCGTGGAGATCGAAATTGATCGGCAATTGATGGGTAGCCAGGTGTTGACCAATTGAGCTCGACTGTTGCTTGTCTTCCTCAATGGGTTGGTGCAGGTGGCGGGTTGTCATGCCGATATAGCCAGCGTCGCACTGGCCACATTGAAATTTGTTAACAACGCATTGTTGACTCACAATCTTTGGCTTTGCATCGTTTGGTCTAAAACTTTCGCCAATTTTTCTGCTCGTGAATATTGGCTGACTTGGTACCCGTACTTTGCATGCCAGATAATTTAGACGGTGCTTTAGGTTGCGCGCGCTCTTTCATCCTTATAGGGAATAACGCCTCGTGCGATCTCATCGGCGAAACTGTCATCCAAGTTACGTTGGCGGGTAATGCACTTTTCGACGAAGTCAAATACAATCCGGTCAAATACAGCTGACAGGTAGGCCAACGTTAGAAATGTTGTACGCAAATTTTCGACTTCTTCGTTAAAGGCGGACCAATCGCTACTCAAATGATACGCTCTGTACAGCATTGACTTTATTAAACATTTCTTGTACCGAACGTCCGTATAACTCTGGAAGTGCGATGGGAGACCAGTGTCCGTTGGCTTATGTTAAACATTGTAGATAGTATCCGATTTGTCGTGTTTACCCACGCGCCACAGAATGAGATACTGTTGTTCTTTTCCACTTCTGCTGATGAAGACGGTTATGCTCACTAAGGAAATCCTTGGCCACAATTTAGCTAGGCATTATTGTCAAAGTATCATCAACAAAGCATTTGTAAAACTTGGGAAGTTACAAACGTGTACAAATGTATTGTTGAAGATACTTTGACAATAATGCCTAGCTAAATTGTGGCCAAGGATTTCCTTAGTGAGCGTAACCGTCTTCAATCGCTGTCCTTTACAGCAGAAGTGGAAAAGAACAATGGTATTCTGTGGCGCGTGGATAAACACGACAAATCGGATACTATCTACAATTTTCATAACCCAACGACACTGGTCTCCCATTGCACTTCCAGAGTCATGCAGATGTTCGGTACAAGAAATGTTTAATAAAGTCAATGCTGTAAATAGCGTATCATTTGAGTAGCGATTGGTCCGCCTTTAACAAAGAAGTCGAACATTTGCGTACAACATTTCTAAAGTTGGCCTACCCGTCAGCTTTATTTGACCGGATTGTATTTGAC
>QQSS02178320.1:3389-14666 GCA_003687565.2 Craspedacusta sowerbii
AGTGAGTTCTTTCGTTCTTTCTCTGTTGCTTTTCTTCATCCAATTCTTTGATTTGAATTGTACAAAATAAATTGTTTTTGTTGTTGTTGCTCTTGTTGTTGTTGTTGTTGTTGTTCTCTTTTTGTTGTGGTCCTCAACACAACTTTTTCTTTTCATGTATATCTTCTTCAACTTGCTTACGATTGAATAAAATATTTCGAGGTGCTTTCAGGTATTTTTAGCCTGGCGAAAGTCTTTGTGTTGTTTTTTTGCCATTTTTCGCTTGTTTTTGCCTTTTGGAAGCTTCTTCAAAATTCTTCACCAAGAACTAAATTTTGGCCTCGGTCAGTGCTTAAATGGTTTTCACGTTTTCTCGCGAGACCTTCTTGTTGGATGACTTTTTAAGAAATTCTCTTTAAATAGATTGATATTGCCTTACCGGTAAATTTAAGGGAGCCAATAAAGAATTCCTTTTTGTCTAGAAAATTGACGGAAAATTTTTTTTATTGTAGAATTGTACGATTACGATTGTACTGCAGATTCTCAGAAACGTCAGAAACAGCAATCATGCTTCTAAAATAAATACTTCCCTATCTAACACTGCAGTAGTATTCTCTCAAACACCTACCTGATTCTTTATCCCCGTCATTTCGATGGACCGGTCTTCGTCCGGATCCTTTCCGGCGTTTATCTTCGCCTTCAAAAGTTCGTTCTCCCTTTCAAAATGATCGACAGACAATAACAAGGTCTGTATGTCAGCGTGTTGTTCTTGCAGTTGCCTTTCTAGCATAATTTCTCGAGAGAAGCCTGGCATAGAGGTTCGGTCAGCGTTGTCACTTTTGGCAGGCCGCGTCCCGATATCGTCCGATGCGGCCGATTTTTTCTCTTGTCTCATTTTAACCGGCGATATCGGTATTCTAGACGGATTATCACCAATTTTGCTCCCTTTAGGCGGCAAGCTAGGAGCGCCCTTTGCATCTCCCTGATACTGCGTTCTACTCCGTTTTACATCTATCAAAGGCTCCTTGATATTAGGCTTACGCGCTGCGTCTTCAGACTGTACTTCTCTTAGATCCATTGAAGAGATTCTGCCGGGAACATCAGCTATTACAACGCCCCTAGAAACTAAAGGCGACACAGCAAGTCCTGCAGGCGATCCAGGTGTGGACGAAGTTGATTTGCTGCGACCACCGCCGTCTGGGGTGACTGACAAATGACTTACAGTAGCTGACTTTGAATCCGGCTGCGGCTGAAAGTTCAAATAAAGCCTTTGAAATCCGTCGTCCTCGGTGGTCTTCGTTGTTGAATGAGAAGCTCTCAACCTTTCGATTTCTCGTTGAAGGTACTCAACCTGATCTTTCCATAAATCCGCCTCCTTGGTTTTGTTGTCTAGCATGGTGGCCATCGAATCTAGCTCAGTCTTCCTAATGCTTCGAACAGCTTCACTGACTGCGGGATCGCTCCTTTCAGCAGGTTTTTTATTCAAGCTATCTACCAGGCCGAGCAATTCGCGAATCCTCAAACGCTTTGCGTCCAGATCGGCGTTCAAGCTTTCCAATTCCGCCTGCTGCTGCTCGATTTTAGTCTCAAGGGCCAAGATTACTTTCGCCAGTTCAGCTTCTTTCAACATGCTCCTTTGCTCGATAATTCTGTTAAGAAGCAGATTCTCGTTTTTCAGGACCTCAATCTCTTTTTTGCTCTCTCTGAATTCCTTTATTATTTTTTGTCCTGCACCTGGTGTTTTACTCTTGTCATTCACAATATCTGTAAGAAGTTTGTTCTCTTCGGTCAAACGGTTGACTTCATCTTGCAGGTGATCTTCGCTAGGTTTCTCGTGCGCTTCGTTATCCTCTAACAAGGCTGCTAAGTTGGATTTCACCTCCAGATTTTCCTGCCTCACCTGCTCTAACTCGTCTTGCATGTTTCGGATTTGGTTTTCAACGAGAATCGCTTCTGTTTCTGTGTCTGCAAGATCTGACCCAGATAACGCTTGGTATTTTGCGCGCAGCTCTGAGTATTTTGCAGCCAAAATTGCATGTTCGACTTTCGCCTTGGCAATTTCACTCAGCATTAGTGCCTCTGCGCTACTTGCTGACGAGGCCTTCTTGCTTGAGACCCGTTTAACCCCTTCCCCAGTTTCTTGTCGAAGTCTGTTCAAATCTTTGGACATGTCATATATCTGTCGTGTTTTAATGACGATATCTTGCTTCAGATCGGAATTCTCTTTCGACAGCTTCTTAATGTCGTCTCTAAGTAGGTGAATGGTTCCATGATGATCGGTTAAGCTTGGCATGTAGCCTGCCCTGTATCCAGCCTCTCTTCTTAATTGATCTCTCTCATCAGTGATTTCTTTGAGTTTCGCTTCTAGCTTTGCGATTCTACCATCTTTTTCGGTTAGTTCACTCTTCAGATTTTGTAGAGTCTTTTGTAGCGCCTTTAACGCATCAATTCTATCTTCAAGAAGCTTCTTCAAGCTGTTGGTCTCCTCTTCAAGCAGTTTGAAGTTTGTATCGCGACTAGATATCACTTCTTCGGCCCTTAACCGCAGAGATTCATTTGTGGACATCACCGATCCGATCGTCTTCTCTTGGTTTTCCTTTAACTTCTTCAAAATATCTTTAAGCTCAGCATTTTCTTTGGAAATTCGTATCAGCTCGCCCTTCAAGTCTTTCATGGAGCCTTCCTTGTGCTCAAGGTCTCGAGTAATGTCTTCAAGTTCGTCTTGGGTGACTTCAAACTCTGCTGTTTTGGCATCCAAACGGATGCTTAGTTCCTCTGCGCGGAGTTGCACTTCTCTGTGACGGTTCTCGACCTCACTGAGCCGTCGTCGAAGGATCCACAGGCGAGACTTGTAGTCTCTCGCTTCAAAGCCTTCGTCAGCTAAGTCCTTTTCGATGTCGTCTACGACCTTGATTAGTCCTTCGCTGAGAATTGTGTGGATATTGTTGAGCGTTCCAGAGGCGTTTTTAAAACAATCCCAGGCATAATGTCTTCGCTTTGAGTATTGCTTCTCTCGGTCAAAGTTGTCTTCTAGAGCTTGGAACTTTTTCTTGAGCGACTCATGTTCGGACTGGTACTGATGTAATGCTCCTTCGAGGAGCTTTCCTGTGCTCCCTTGTTGCAGAATGAGGTGGCATCGCAGCGTGCCGGTTAGATGTCCATGACCTCGTTCCAGATCTGAAACGATCTTGGTGGTAGCCACAGCCTCGTCTTCTAAGCTCGAGAGCTTTGCTTTCAGCGTTTGGTTCTCCACCTGGAGTCTTCTCATTAATCTTCCTTGTTCTCTCTTCATCAACTTCTCCTCGTCAGGGTGAAGCTCGTGCTCCTCGGTGTCCAGATGGCCTTCTGGAGACAGCTGTGCTAGTCTTTTACTCGCATCGGTCTGCAACCACTTGTTGAAGTGTTTTTCACTCAGCTCATTCTGCATTTTATCAAACTCTTGCTCAAGTTTCATTCTTTCGCCTTCCAGGTCTTTGTTTCGTTTCTTAAGTTCGTCGGCTTCGCTACTGACCCGCAAAAGTTCTTTCTTCAGCTGACTTCGCTCATGTTCTACGTTTCTCATTCTTTCTTTCGCTTCAGGAAGATTACTTGCTGCGATTCTGTTCTGATAGCTTTCCTGCTCGAATTTCTTCTGTTCTTCGTGCGAAATTCTTAACTGTCTCTCTAGATCCAAATTTTGCCTTCTCAAGTCGTCCATTGCCGAGTTCAAAGCTTTCAGTTTTTCTCTCAGTTTTTGATCGTCATCTCTATCGGCATTCACCTGATCTACCAGCGATCGCAATTTTTTTAACTCCAGAAGTGATTCTTTCTTTGATTCTGAAAGAGCAGTTGCTTCCTGGGTAAGTTCAATGACTTCATTTTCTAGGGCAGTATTTCGTTGCATAACTCGAGCCGCTTCAGACTTCAACTTCTCGTTTTCACTGTCAAGCTTAACCAGCTTCTCTTCAAGTCGCTCGGCCTTAATCCGTGCAGACTTATCAGCGGAAGAATTGTTTTTCTCCTTTTCAAGTATCTTTGCAAGCTTTGTAAGGCTTCCAGTAGCTTTCTCTAGTTCTCCGCGAAGCCTCACGTTTTCAGCATGCACCTCCTTCAGTTTTTTCTGCTGCTCTTGAAATTCAGGATGTCTCGATGGACTGAAGGACCGGTTTTCAGCTGCAGCAGGCTGCCTTGACGGGCTTGGTGTTCTCCTTCGTTCCGAGGATTTCAGCAAGTCTATTTCATTCTGTAGATCTCTCAAACGCATACAATAACCACCAAATGGCACGGTATCACCATAGCTTTCAATTATATCTCGAAGCAAGTGCAATTCATCCAGAACCCTCTGATTCTCTTTCGAGCGCTGCAGATCGTACTCATTAACTCCAAGACTTTCAATTATCTTGCGCAGCTCCGCTCGTTCGTTTCGCAAGTTTTCTAGCTCGTTTGCAATGACGAAATCTCTGCTTTGCAGAGCTCCTGCATTTGATAAGGCTGCTTTTAGTTGATTATTTTCGTCTTGAAGTTCTTGTATCCTAGAGATTTGCTGCAAACATTTGTTTATCACGTTTTTCGTGCCTTTATCCAGAGTCTCTCTTGTGACGTCTCTCTCTTGTGTTAGGGTTTCATTGGCCAGCCGCAGTTCACTTACTTGTTGGTAAAGTTCTTCCTTCTCAGCGTAGTCGACTTCATCCAGCGATACATGGCCCACAGTCTTGCCAAACGCCAGGGCAGTCTTATGTCCCAGTGATGGTGAGCGCAAATCTGTTTCTCCTGGTTGGCACCTTAACATCCTAGGGGAATGGCTTCGCCTTCTGCCTGACCGACTTGGTGAAACTGGAGATTGACTTCGCGATCTCGTTGGTCTTAATGATGCTGGAGATCGCGTTGCTTGTCTAACGAGTCTCTCGTTTAGGTCGCTGGTTTTTGATTCCAATTTCATCACTCGATCTACTAGTTGCATTCGTGAAAGTCCTATATGAGAACGCAACACTTGATTTTCCTCTGACAATCTTCTTAACTCTTCTCCACGGTAAATAGTGCCCTCGACAAGACCAGGATAGGACTTGCTGATTGTTTCTGCAAGAATATCTCGTTCCTTGGTGAGACTCTTCACTTGCTTGTGCAAATCGAAATTTGATTTTACGATGTCCGGTTCGTGCTTGCTGGCCAGCTGTCTCAACTCCCGGTTTTCGTCCCGGAGAGAGCTTACTTTCCTATCTAAATCCAATATTCTATCAACTAATTCATCATGAGATGCTCCCAGCTCCGTTCTCATGGTGGTAAGCTCTTCCGCCAGTTGATTGTCAGCCGAATCAGCGCGCTCGAGGCGAGAGACTTGTGTGTCCTTCTTCATCTTCCCACCTCGGCCTGTGCTCTCGACCAAGGACACCAGCTCATCGAGACGCAGTTGTTGCTCGGCTATGATATCATCCTTTTGCAGGATAAGCTCTTCCAAGTTCTTATTCTCCTTATTCAGCCCGTTGATTCTTTTGTCTGTGTAGTCGCTCATGTGCTGCTGTCGAAGAAGATGTTTTTTAAGGAAGTCGGACTCATAGGACGAGTGCAATAAACGCAATTTGTCGCGCAGCCGCTTAAGTTCAACTTCCTGGTCCGCCTTATCTCGGGCCAGCTGCCTGTCCTTCTCTTCGAGTTTCACTTGCAGTGCTTCGTGCTCGCTGAGCCACTCCATTTTGCACCTCTCGAACATTTCCATCTGTGCTGCACTCGCCAGTTGATCTCTCTTCAGCTTCTTCTCGGTTTCCTCGATGGCTGCCTGCAAAGATCTCAGCTCCTCGGTTATGTTTTCGTCACGTCGGGTAGCGAGAGCCGCGTTCTGCGCTTGTAGGGTTGTAATCTTCACTTGGAGACTTATATTTTCCTGTCGTAGATCCTCTTGCATGACTCCTTGCGTTCTGAGGAGCTCAAGATCTTTGACCGTGCTTAGTAGTTCGGCCTATAAAATATCTTCAAACTGTTATTGATCGTGAAAACCAAAATGAATTTTCTTAACAGGCCGGGAAAGTCAAGCGCAGACAACACTTTTTAAAACTAACTATCGTTAGCAGATTATTATCTTACTAATATTGTTTAAAGACTATTGTGCACTCAAGCACCTAATTCTTGTTGAATTTGTAAAAAAAAATTGGCTGACGAGAAAGCCAGTCATACATAAAGATTCTTTTTCAGCGATTGCTCTATTTCTATTGTTAATCTGTAGTCCAATGCGAACTGGAATTTAAATGGGTCCTAGTCGCAGCAATTTAGCTAAAATCCATGTCAGTACTCCACATCTACCTTGCACTACCATAATCCTAAATATGCACATGAAGCCCTGGGTTTTCATAGCATAAATTATGTGTGTGCGTGTGAGTGAGTGTGTGCGAGAGAGAGAGAGAGGGAGAGAGAGAGATTGTGCGTGTAAGCGTCTGGGTGGATGTTGGTTATGAACCCTGACTGCATGAATGCCTAGAAAGTATGGAGGCAGCACAAGCTATTCCTACTCTTAGGGAGTCTAGCTCTTTGCTCTTTGCTTCTAGGCTCGCCTTCAGCAATCGAGCGTCGTTGAAATCCTCTTTCAAGATTCGTATCTCTTTCTCGCGGTCCCGAAGAAGGTCCTCCTGCTCACGCATGTGCAGTTCACAAACGTCGTGCTCGTCAAGTTGCTGCAAAGAAGACCAACACAGAGCAGTTGCGAAAACCTTGCTTGGCAATTAGTCCACATATTTAGTTTTAAAAAAAGGCAACCATTTGATTCTTATACCATCGGCGAACCTGCATTTGCAATAATTCTAGCCTTATGTACTTGTAATCAAGGAAAGGAAGGAGTGAAGAGGTACAGCTTGGGCTGCGACGCAGTAAGCTGAAATACCTCTTTGCCGGAGATTTGGTATGTCATACTTGGTACGCCTTGGTATGGGTACACCAAAGTAAGTATGAGATACAGCAAGGAAACTCCAGTGGGAGGGAAAGTAGGTATGTCATAATCAATTTATGAAAAGATTGAGCTCCTCCATAGTTTAGTTAAAGAATTCTTTATAGTAACTCACCGTTCTAGCCTCAGAAAGAAGGTCCCGCAGTTTGCAGATCTCTTCATCTTTATCCTCGACAGCCGACCGCAATTCTATTGCCTCTCTCTTGTAAGTTTGCTCACAAAATTCCTTTTCCTCTGCTGTCTCCTAGAAGAGAATCCTAGGAAAAAAATGCTGGAAAGAAAATCCTGGGGGAAAAACTCCTGCCTCCTGGAAAGAAATTCCTGGAGAGAAAGTTATGGAGAAAAAATCTTATCTTCTGAAGGGAACTTATAGAAATAAAATCCTGTCACGAAACTCTTCTCTACTGAGAAAAAATTCTTAACAGACACTCGCCTGCGCTTTGTAAACAAGTAGCATATCTAGGAGCCTTAGTGGTTGATACATGAGAGACTAAGGAACTAAGTACTGGAAGGAATGCATTAAAACAGACGCTCTTTACCACATTAGCCGCAGGGGAGGAGTGAAAGGCTGGTATTGACGAATGTGACATGGTAAGGGATGCACTTCTAGGTGATGACAGACACACTAGCTCCAATGAAAAGAAAACTATCCTGCACACAGAACAGGCCTTGCGTCTTTTGGCATTTTTCAAAAACATTATTGCCGCAAAATAAAGAAATAAATATTATTGTTAAAAGACGCAGTGTCTGTAGGGGTAACCATATCAACATGTCGGCACGCTAACATCGAAGATATCGTTGAACTAAAACACAGAGAGAAGATTAGAAGTAGTGAATTCACAAGCATGTACAGATGAAACTTCCAGCTACTAAATGCTTAGGCAAACTGACCTTTATGTAATTTCTCAAATGGATGATTTCATCTTGAGCATCGGTGAAGTTTCTCTCTAGCGCAGCTATTTTGTCTAAACATCTCAATAATTCCTCTCGGGCTCGACGATGCTCCGAAAAATCGTTTCTCATATCTCTTTCTTGTAGATGAGGACAACAATCTTTAAAAAAAAAAACAGACATCGCACAGAAACTGTTATGTTTACAAGTTACATTTAACATTGAGTGGGAAGGAGATTTTGCCTGAATGGATGCTCTTACGTTGCACGAATCATGCTCTTAGATCTTCCAGCCAGATATCGCGTCAGAGTCTGCTTATATATATATATTATTACGACACATTCGATAGACCTCGGCACCATTCACTAATTGTAGGCATAGTGCCTTGGATGATGTCTTCTTGAACATCGCTCTCAGTAGTTTAAATTGTTTTGCAGACTGGCAGTACGCACGTCACCTCTCAGCTGCTAATCCGACTAATCCTTTCGTAATCACTAGTGTAGTTACGCCACTATAATATATATATATATATATATATATATATATATATATATATGTGTGTGTGTGTGTGTGTGTGTGTGTGTTTGTCAGTCTATGTATGTGTGCGTGTGTGTGTGTGGTATGTGTGCGTGCTTGGGTTTGTGTGTGTGCTTATGTGTTTTCGTGCAAGCATTGGTGTGTTTGTTTGTGTGGATTTGTGTATTTGCGTATGTTTCAGACCAGACATGTCAAAACAAAAAAATTCAGTACATGCGCTGGCTTGACCTGACGTGATGGTTTTATAGATGAATCGTCTTACCATTGTTGCACGAACTGCAGCAGCTGAAGTGAGTTTGAACGTCGGCAAGTTTATCCATCTCCTGGACGATTCTTTCACGGATATCTTTTGCCGAGCATTCTTTGACTCGCTGCTCCAGCTCTTGGCACCGTCTCATCAAATCGCTCATATCTGATCGAACCCCCCGCTCATCTTCAGATGGGATACGGCGCGGGGTAGCGACATTTGACGAGCTGCATAGAGTTTCAACATCTGCTTGCTTAGGTGGCTTTGGCAAGTTACCTTGACGCAAGAACAAGTCCTGTATTTAAATTGCCTTCTTTAAAAGATTACCAGCTCTGAAGAATGGCGGAAAAATCTTAAGAAGATTGAGATTGAGCCCTGCATGGGTTGGTATAAGTGGTAAGAATGCGCTCGGTCTTTTCGTCATGGACGTGGCATTATTAGAATGACACTTGGCCAATGACAAAGCTGAAGTTCATACGTAAAACACAAGTGAAATTCGCTGAAGATGTGCACGAGCACAAGTGCTGATTTGAAATGCCACGATTCTTGAAGCTGTGCATAAAGACTTTGTTTATTTCGAGTGCGGGTTATGTCACTGTCTAATTTGCGTATATAATTATGTTGCTAAATTAATTTGATTTGCAGCAGACGTAGCAAGCATGCTTTTTAGCCGGTATGTAGTTAAGTTTGCGCCTGAAAACTTGCGCCTAAAGCAAACTATTTGGTTGACTAATTTATGGAAATTGTGTACAGAGTAAATGAAGGTATGCTTTAGGGGCCACGCGATAGTGCCTGTTTTTTTTTAGACTTACTACTCTATTCCCGAAAATGGCGAAGGAGATAGAAATCATCTCTTACCGTAAGCAGCGTCTCGTCGCAAATGCTGTGCTCGTTTCATTAGCACCTGAATATTCCTGCCCTGATCTAAAAGGCTCTTCAACTTGTTTGACAATACGGGCTCCTCCGAAGAACAGGCGCTTCCACTTTCTGATCTCTCTACAGCAAATACGGAGTCACGGTAGCTTTGGGAAGAATCAAAATACCTTTTTAAAGCTCCCTCGTGATTAGAATCGGGAGTACCAGAGCCCGGTTTTGCGAAAGAAACGCCTTCACAGTAGTCCGCTGCAGTACAGCTCTCGGCTGTCGGTTGAAGGTGCCTTCCCTCCACGTCTCCTGCCATAAAAAAATTCTCTTCCTTTAAATGATTCTGTATCTCCTGCAAGATCATCCACAAACTTTCGTTGTCCTTCTTAAGTTTCTTAATGAGGGTTTGTTGCTCCTTCGTAATCTTCGACGATTCACACAACTTTGTTTGTAAGCTCTTCTTTGAATCCTGAGACAGTTTAACCCACTCCTCCATTTTCTCCCTGTCTGCGTGCAATGTGGCTTGCAAGCTAGTCAAATCCTCCATGTAATGCTTCTTTCGCTCCGCAGCCCTACTGAGCACCGTCCTCAGCTGTTCCGTCTCTTCCAGCAACTTATTGACGTCATCCATGCCGCAGCTTTTGAACTCATTGGGACAGTGCTGCATGCATTCCTTGCTTCGCAGCAAATCGTCATACAGCTGCCGTAGAAGGTCCAAGCCATACGAAATTGCATCGTACGATCTCTGTAGATCACGCGTTATCTGATGAACGCTCATAGTTGAAGCATTCGTGGCAGTGCAAAGACCTTGGTCATCTAGAAATCTCACCTTCCGTAGCGGACAGTCCTGCAGGTTTCCTTCGTGCGGTCGATCAGGAAGGTTAAAGTCATCTTGCGAATCGTAGCTTGCCTGCCTGCAGCGCGGCATCTAAATTTGTTTTTTTTAGATATGAACAAACAATGCTAAAACGTCCTGGAGTGTACTAGTTTCGACAACAACATGACTTGAAAAGCTTGTAACTGGAGAGCTCACTATATGCTGAAGGTGAGTTCACGTTTGCATCTCCTGCACTGGCACTTGATTGGTACATGAATATTTAAATGCCTACTGATTTGCAAGCTTGAATGGAAAGAATCGAAAGGTGCTTCTCTGCTCACATTCAGTCTCCGCATAAGTTTGAAATCTTTCAGTACTTATAATCGGCTGCGTCGAGTCCTTTCACCATCATGGCTGCTTGTAAGCGTTCGTTAATTTAATGATGGAGTATGAACCTGTCAATTAAATAACTTACTGTAAAAATACTCTTGGAAGGAAATACGCATACCCTATTACACTTTTTTCATTTATATGCAGCTGGAATGTGAAGTTTAGATGGGTAAGGATATCCACGAGGAATAGTCAAACCTTTCGGGATTTATGACTTCAAGGATTGAATAGAAATTCCTCCGAAACGAGACTCGCCTCTCAAAGCTACGAAATCGAGATCAATTCAAGATGAAGCCGTAGCATACTAACTAATTTTTAAGCTGCTTGAAACATTAAACAGAGAGATCTGAAGTTTATCATTTCTAGTTATTCCTGGAAGGCACTATTAACGCAAAACACATTTCTGTCGCTAAGGCAAAATAAAGCGGCATGGCAAAGATTTTTCAGATAGTTGTTAGCAATCATGCAGAAGTTAACAAAATAGATCTCTTGTACGGTCAATATTTTTGGAGTTAAGCATAACTTGCTCCACTAAAGTCTTCTCTCCAGTCACCCAAGAGAAAAAAATAGCAGCGCTGCATTCTGGGGACTGACTGGTTAGTCATCACTGTAATAAAAAATGCATATATCATGTTTACGTCT
>QQSS02178342.1:0-14664 GCA_003687565.2 Craspedacusta sowerbii
ACTCGTCCTTTTTAAACCGCGTGCTAAAAAGACGGAAATTAGGCTCACAGCGAATTTTGGAGGTAAGCGAATCTTTTGATCAGACCGTGTAAGTTACCTTGGTGTGTTGATCGATTCCTCACTTACCTGGACGCCGCACATTATAGAACTTGCTAAAAAATTGAATAAAGCAATTGTTTACCTTGCGAAAATGCGCAAATTCGTTAATGCGAGTACTCTTAGAGAGCTATATTATAGCCTTTTCCAAAGTTATATATCCTATGGATGCCTTGTCCGGGGGTTTGGACGCAAGATTGATCGACAAAGGCTACATGGTATACAAAAGAGAGCAATAAGGGTAATGACGTTTTCCGACTATTGTGAGTCAACCTCTAAACTCTTCGCACAGATGCGTATATTGAAAATAGATGACGTAATATAGATGACTAGATACTTGTTTCTGTGCGATTGGAGCAAGGGCAACTTACCGTCGTCCGTACAACAGCTATTCACATTGAAAGCAGACACAACGTTTACAAGGAGTGAAGGCAGAGGGACTCTCCGAATTCCAAAGATACGTTTGACGAAATTCGGCGATGGATCTCTCCGATATGTTGGCCTTAAATTGCTGAACGAAGTCCTTAATACGAAAATTAATATTAACTTAAGCAGGCCACTAATTAAAGGACACATATGTGCTCTTCTCTTAGCCAAATACTAATTTTTCTCTCTTCTACTGCTGAAAATGATTCCAAAACACAAATGCATGTTAAAATCGCCTAGGCATTCTGCACCTGCTGGACCCACATTACATTACATAACGTTATGTCGCATCCACATAACATTTTACGTCACTAACTGGTGATTTTCTATAACTGTTCGACCACGGACAAGGAAACTATTGTGAAATTTGCTGATCTTGATTGTGACGACGAAATCACCTAAGTAACGCGTTTGATGAAATTTTGAAGCAAGCAATTTTTGAAAATTTGTTTTTAGGCAAGAGCCAGAATTTTGAAACGCCAGCAATATTATGTAATGTAATGACAGCATGAAGTGTGCCAGAAATCCGCCCTAGGTGACGAGTTTCAACTATGAGAACCGAGCATCCGATTGGTGGATCACCATCCACAAAGATCGTTTGACAATGCCAACAAGACGCACCTTGGAAGTATTTACGAAGCAAACGTCCAATTGGTCCGTAGGTGGTCTTGGTGGTGTAATGCATGTGAAGGTTAGAATTTTCAGTATTCGGCGGAGTCGGAGAGAGACAGTCGGGGAAAGCGGATTGCGGATTCGCAGTGCACTGGACTGCTTACGTTTCCGGGAAACTTGGACACTAAAGGGAATTGTTAGTTATAAGAAAATATATAGTTATTTGGGAATACTCTGTTATGGGATCTAGTGATGTACCCCTTCCCCGGCTGTTTATTTAAGCGCGCGACGGGTAATCTGATTTTTTGAAGCGTCACTAGGCATAAGATCTGCGCGATCGTTCACTTACACTTTTGTTCCAATCGGGAACATGAAGAGGGCTTGTAAGCAATTACCGAATTTAATGTTTTAAATACACAGATGCATTCTGTGGCTGGCTCTGAAGATATATTCGTTCTCTGCGTCTCATAATGTTACGGTGACTGTGTACCCTCGGTACACGCACAGACTCACGCAGCCTACATTAAGGACTTGGTTACCCAACGTCCTTGGCGAGCAACCTCGGATGCACCTAGGCGCCTGGAACCGAATCGTGCAGTTCTAGAGTTTACCAAAACCTTGACTGAAGGTAGCGCGTCATCTTGACATGGCAGACAGCTGTCATAAGGTATAACTATATTTTTATAACCATTACCATTTGCTTTGGCCTTCTTCTATAAGGGCACTAGCACCAGCACGAATGCTCTTGCTGCTGTGTCGAGTCCATCTTGATCTTCGTTTTCTTGCCAGCAACGGAATTCATTATACAAAAAAATTGCAGTACGCCATTTGTATTTAAATAGAAATAGGATATAACTAGTAAACTCAAAAACGTGTCCAACATGGTAAACAACTTCGTAGCCGTTTATGCATGTTAGTGATAATCCAACAACAAAACGTTTTTACCATATCTAACTCAGCCAGCATTGGTCACTGCGACCCTTGTTTGTTCATAGATGTCTGTCAATACTGAGACAGAGCGATTTCGCACAGAATCGGTCTATAAACTACTTTATTCCTTATACCAGTGTGTGATATTACAACCACAAGCTTTTTTTCACACCACATATTTGTCACCAAAACAGAGTGATTTTGCACAAATAGTTTGCGTGGTCTTCCATCGCTTTCCAAGTACGGTAATAATCCAGTTACTATGAGGGCTTAGCAGATTATACACAGATACACAGATTATTAAAAGCACCGAAGGTGAAGTTCTCTATGCGAAGGTATTGCATTGTGGCTCAAAAAAGTTGCTGTTTTTCTCTTGACTTTTCAGATATCTGCTTCCCCTTTGCTACAGACGGCTTTATTTTCCTGTGCCTTTCTCCATGCTCTTCACGTGGCGTCTATGGACAGCCTATGCCAGATCGCCGTCAGCAACTGATAAAACTTTTGAACTTGCTGATGGTTAGTCTAGTAAGAACATAAAAAGGACCTGGGACGAAATAAATTCAATCATTAATGTAAACAAAAAGAGTAAGTTTTTTCCATCGACATTACTTGACCGCAAAAACTGCGCCGTTAATGGAGCGAGTGACTGGGCTAACACTTTAACGACCACTTTGCGTCGTCGGAGCATCTCTCAATGCTAAAATATCTGATTCTCCTATTAATTTTATGAATGACATGCCCAAATTTTTATGTGAAAACTTTTTTTAAGTCCAACTGACCCAAATGAGGTGCTAAACGCTTCCAAAGCATCTGGTCCTAACAGTATTCCGAGTCACCTATTCAAAGTTTGTTTACCTATTCTCTGTAAACCAATATCATTCATCATAAACGAATCCTTTAACCAAGACATATTTCCGGATATTCTAAAATTGGTTAAGGTCACACCAGTGTACAAATCCGGCCCCACAGAGGTATGCAGCAAATATCATCCGATCTCACTATTGTCCTATATAAGTAAAGTTATCGAGAAGACCATGTAAAATATCAAAAAATATAAACTACTTTACGACCTGCAATTTAGTTTTCGTAAAAACTACTCAACTAACCATGCCCTAGTTAGCTTAGTTACTAATATTAATGATATATTAGAAGGAGGTGAATAAGCTTGTGGCATATTTATAGATTTGCGAAAAGCATTCGACACGGTTAACCACGACATTCTAATGAATAAACTAGAAATCTACGGATTTCGTGGAGTCCCCTTTAATTTTTTCGAAACATATCTTAAAGGAAGAAAGGAATTCGTCGCTTATGAAAGCACGAATTCCGATATCCAAGTCATGGACTTAGGCGTTCCCCAAGGATCTATTTTGGGCTTCTTACTCTTCATAATCTATATTAATGATTTTCGGCGAAGCGTTATGTCCGGCCTTGTACAACATTTTGCTGACGATACAGTCATCCTACTCAGAAATACTTCTATGAAAAAATTGAAAAGAATTCTAACTTGTGAGAGTTAATATTCTATGATGGGCTCTGTGCCAACAGATTGTCGGTAAATTCCGGAGAATCGGATGTCCTTCTTTTTATGCTAAGAATAAACGGCGCGAGGTTAAATTGAATGTAAAAGCTAATAATAAACGAACACCTTTATCTAAGAAGACTACTTATTTCGGTATCGTACTAGATTCTCGACTGGCATGGATGGATCAAATCTCTGAACTGTCGAAGAAACTTGCGAGAGTGAACGGACTATTAGATAATTTGAGATACTACGTGATACTCCGACTATTAAGTCACTCTACTATATTCTATTTCATTCCCACTTGACCTACGGTTGCCTTACCTGGGGTCTAGCTAGTTACAGTAATTGAATCAGAATAATCTAGCTGCAACAACAAGCTCTTAGCATAACTACGTTCTCTAATTATGATGCCCCTACGTCTGAATTATTATCGCAGTTAAAAGTTCTAAAACAAGAAGATGCTACTTAGCTAAGCTTATGCTTTCTTATTCATGACTGGTACAATAACTGGCTCCTAAAGTGTCTCAATAAGATATTCAGTTATCGTGCCTCAAATATAAACACTCGAAGAAAAGACTCACCGCAACTTTCTTTGCCATCGAGGCAGACAGAACGTTACGGTACTAGTACTATTAAATTCCAAGGTGCGAGCTTATATAACTATTTGCATGACATCGATGTTAAAATATCCAATCCTAAAAGAACCTTTGGGAAAGAAGTAAAGTCTTTGCTTATGGCTTCATATGGATAATATTGATCCTCATCTCTCTGGTTATGGTTGCTATGTAGCCTCCTAAGGCAATATGATCCCATCTAGAATGCCTTTTTTTATGTTTGTGAGCTCTGTGTAGGTTCTAAATTGACAGCCGAATCGATATTGACAGCCGATGGAGTTTCAATGAACGAAGTATTTTCCCAAACTATCATGTGCATCCAGTATTCGGAGATTTGGAATACTACAACTCGCTCCGAAGGCGGATTTATTGGGTGCCTTCGGCCAATTTTTATTGAAGGAGAAGATCAATACAACTTCAATCAGCAAAACACTGCGAAACATCGCTCACAAATCTTCACTGGAAAAAACTTGCATTTGAAACGATATAAGTAAGAGTTAAAGAAACGTCCGGCACTAGCGAAACATAACGTCACATAAACTAATAATCGTGAAAAAAAAAAAAGATTTGCTTAGGACACAGTAATCCTTGCGCACCACGAGTTCCTTCTGATATTGGATCACGAAATAGCAGTGGCTGTCAATGTCGATCCGGCTGCCAGCATGAAACATGCACAGCTTGCTGTTTTGCTTAGCGATAATATTTAGTATGAGACGATACCATTGCATACGATCTATTCGTATACTGAGCGAGGCTTTGCCTGCTGATCTGTTCAATGATTACTTGGTCGAACGAGTTTCTTAGCTTACCAGCCACTTTAATTTATGCTTGGCCTCTTGATTTTCCTACTGTTGCCATACTAACTTTTGACTGCTGACCCTAATGATTACTGTCCTTTTCACTGAAATTAGTGCAAGAGACTGTAAATGCATGCCTGGTCTCGTTTGTTACATTCCTGGAAAAAGTTACGAGTAAGAAACTTCTTTATACTTCTTCGACGAGAGTCAGGTTGTTCAGAGTAAACGTCGATATTTCTTCCACTGATGATGACGCTGTTACGACGCGAGAGGAGCTTTTTAAAACTTCTGCGATTCTTTCTTTTAACAGAAGCTTGTCTTTTATTTGTTTATTTCCTAATTTCTTTTGTTTATGAGTTGCTGTTTTTATATTTAAGCTGTTACAAATATTATAGAAGGTGTTTGCCATGTATTCGGGTATTTAAAATCTGGGCCGTTTATGCTACTATTGTTCTTTTTTTTTTCTTGCATTTCTTAGCATTTCGTAGACTAACATAAGTTGGCATCCTCAATTATATTAGCCACTGACCACTAACCACTAACAAGGATGTCTCCTAATCCAATATTTGCATTTATGAAAGACTTTTATGTTAGAGCTAGAAAATCTTTTACCAACGATGAAATTGTTGGGAAATAAATTGTTTTTTTTATTTTTATTTTTATTATTATTACTACTATTATTATTATTATTTTTTTTTTGTTGAGTCTCAGATACTGCGCCAGCTCACTGCTCCGCTGTGAATGTCAAAGGAGGTGGCTAATTCTTCATAACGTAATAACACCAACTAACGAGCTTCACCACTAAGCGCGTCATTTTAACTTTGGAAAAGAGCTCCTGATATTGTTTACGACGTGTCTTTGGAAGTCTATTCTATATTTGTAATCGAAAACCCCTGACGCATGCGCACACCACGCACTGCACCCCACACATCAGTAAGTCCATAGTTGATCTAATCAACACCAACAGAGATCAGCAAAGCTAATATTTACATGTATACCACGACATTCTTAAGAAAGAAAACGACCCAGCATTTGCTGGTTCCTCCGGTCATCCGGATCCTTTCAAAGGTGGCTAATTCTGTATGGTTTAGAAAATGCTGAATGCTTGTACACAAAACAGTGCATTTCAACAACAAGCTCTCTTGAAAAACTACCCCTGTTAAGAAGACGTTCAAGTATTTTACTCGGAATATCCATGATGACGTTATTTGGAGTCAGCAGTAGTGACAGATCGAAGTTTGGAAGGTGGGTCGCATGTTAAAAGGGAAGGTATGTAAGAGATAAAAAAGAAAGGAAGGTAAGAGCTCTGCTGCAATAAACTAAAGGGAAAGCAAAATCAAGGACTGAAATAAAAACAGTTGCTTGCTTAGTGAGTTCAAGGAGAGTGTCGACTGGTGCATCGATATCTTATCATCTATATACGACGAAGCATATGGACAGATTTTTATGCCATGGGAGAATGATTTCTCTAATTGCAGACCGATCTAAAGCTGATGGTTTTCAGCAAAATACAGTGTTGACATGGTTAAGGAAACGCAGCAGGACGATGCCATGTTGTGAATATGTAAATAGAAGGCTAAACTTTTTAAGTATGTACAAACGTTTATGATCGAAGGAATTCGTTTATAATGCTCGTATCGAAATATAAACTGCTCTCTTTATGTAAATAGGCACCTGGGTTTATACAAGAACGTATTTCTATTAAATCCAAGCATAAAGCAATTATTATAAGTTTGGAAGATTAAATACTATTAACAGTGTCTTACGTTCATATTAGTCTCCAATTTATTACCTGCTGCATTGATCAAATATGTTGCGTGTACAAGATAGTATGATTAGCTTGCACAAGGCCAGGAATAGATAGGTCGTTGATTTTTTAAACACCACACACACAACACAGTAGCTCATGGAGCTGAGTGTATTTGTTACTGGCAGTTTGTAATGACCTGTCAATTTGAGTTGTCTGTCCCACACAGCACTTCATCTTATCACGCACTAGAGCGACTAAGCTGTCCCTTCTGTTCAACACTCACTAAACCAAACATTTGACTGCGACAGAACTATTGAACTCAGGCTCTCGCTGAAAGCATTTCGCCGGAAGCCGTAAGAGACGTGCAGACGCTCAAACTAAAGAGGTCTCGGGTCACTCCGAGCTCTCTGAAGCGTAGCTTTTTTCGGTCAACTTTCAGAGTACAAGTCTGCCATCAGAAGCTTCTATTCTCAGCATTATTGCATTCTTTAGGGTGAAGAACAAGGCCACATGTACGCTGAAGCATCCTGACAACAGGCCAATTATTACATACAAACGTGTACCCTAGTTTCTCAAGAAATCGGTCGTGACGAACAGATTGCGACAAGCGCGACTTGTCAGCAACGATTTCTTACCACTTACGAAGAACTACGACAGCTGTCGGCGTCGATGCAACTTTGACGAAGCTCCGATGCATGTGACGCTACCACAACCGATGGTGTAAACTGGCTCTTTTCGCCAAGGACTTCTTCACAACTATGAGAGGAATACAAATCCTTTCAGCTTACGTTCTCTCCGTTGCTCCGACGAAAAAAGGGCTGCCTTTGACGTGCCTCTTAGACATAGTCTCAAGTCCTGCACCCATTCTACAAGCTAGACACGTTGTTGATTTGCTTCAGTCATGTTCATATTGCCCTCCAAAGTGTTTTCCCGCCCACTCCCGCTCCGGGATGTCAGTCATCCACAATTCTTTTTATCAGCAACGCCTACAATCGCATTTTTAAAGTTTGACAGAAGGAGTGTTCTGAGCAAGGTGACTCGGCCTACCCTCCGCATGGCAGCTTTGGTGATTTTCCTCTCAATTGCTTTCAATCAAGATCCAATAAGAAAATGGCAGGCGGCCTAGTCATTCTTCTGAGAATAGAATGATGGTAATCCATTCGAGTTTTCCTGGCTGGATATATCTACTTTCTCCAGGACAATCTAATCGAAGTACCAATTTTCTTCATATTCATAAGCAAGCAACTGTGGTTCTACACTATACGCTGTACACTATATACTATACACTAAGCAGTACACATCAGAACAATTCCACACTATTATATTTGTTTTTGCTTTCAGGGTTTTACTCTAGCGTGGTATTGAGTTATATGCCACTGGTGTTTCTCGTAAATAAAAGCAACCGTACAGATTGATTCTTTGTCATAACTGCAGATAGCCCAGTATTAAGTCGAAGTATGCTTCCCGGCAACCGATACCCATCCGTCTATAGCGAATCCTCGCCCGATCCTACCAGCATGTGTCGCCTGGTGAAATCAGTCTCGACGAATTTTCTTTACCACAAACTGACATGAACAAAGAGACAGCCTTTAGATCGCCTACCAGTTCTTGTACGACAGTGGTTCGTGCTGCTCGCACTCGATCTCCCCCTCTATCGACAAACGTGACTCTATATCTACGAATTTCTACATGTAATTAGATAACGTTTCAACAATATCCTTTCGCAAAGTTCCTTTACTTATTAATTTCTTGCCAGGGACACTCGAGGCGCTGTGACGCTCATGCGTAGGTTCTTTGTAGTAGGCACTACCGACATAGGCTTTGTCGTCAATGCCGCCGGATTGCTCGTATTGCTTCTACCGACGTCTGGATAACCGGTGACGTCAGTGTCGACAGTTTCGCGGTGGCGTTACGCTTGCTTCTGACCACCCACACATGTGAGTCTACGCTGGTAGTCAGAAACTTGAGAATCAAAACTATGCACTGTTCCTGGGACTCCTACATTCCAAGCAGTCCTCAAAGTATTTCAGTGCTTCAAAATTTATTATTCAGTAGCTCATTAACCATGGACATTTTCTACTAATCAAATTAATTTGGGTGTGTGGTTGGCAGGTTTGTATTTTTGCCGGCACTTAATGCGAACGCTGGCCATTCTGCAGATTCTGCAGATCTCCACAGCTCACCGTGGCTTGGAGCCTGGGCGATCATTCATCCACCCACGTGCTTAAGTCGTTGAGTAAACTGCACGCTCGTTTATGAATCAGGGAGTCCACAGTTCTTCAACTTGTTTCAGTTTTGCGTTGGTCCATTTTGGAAGTGACTTGTCTTTCCAAGGCTTTCTTCGCTTATTAACCTTTGAGAGAGAGTACAGGGTACTCAGATTTAAAGTTCTTCCGAAATTCTTCAATGATTCTAGATATGTCAATATCAAAAGAAGGAACTTCCTTATAACAGCTTCCAAATGAAGTAGTTTAATCAGCGTTACTTTCTGTTTGTGTTATTAATCAGTTTGGTATGCGTACTTTCTGTTTGTGTTTCTATTGGTAAGCCATTATTTATAAGTGTACATAATTCGCATGTAGTTTGTGCGGGTTACTTGAGTATATAAACGGCACGTGTTTTTAAATATGGTAAGATCAAACATAAATTATTGACGAACAGCAGTATTTTACATCTTCCACAACATGGGCAAGACTATTCCTACGGTGGTATAGTCCCAGCATCCGCTCTAGTCAAGCCGACAAAATTTCCCACAAGATTTAAAGGTTTGGTCAAGTTGGGCAAAAGGGTGACGAAGGTCTGAAGCAGCAGTAGTCCGCATCACATTTAAGTCTCTCAATGCAGTTTGACTCAACTGCAAGCACGCTACAGCAGCTACCATGGTAGGAAAGAATATCCGATGAACTTCCTTGATATTCAAGATTCAACATTCAAGATCGCCAAGAGAAACCCAAGATAATTGATGCATACCAAATTAGATCAAGATCTTTTTTTTGGTCGTGGGTGCCAAAGGTGCTTAACAAGATTGGACGAGCAGAAGTTCTTTTACTGATGAGATGGCCAGTATCTCGCCACTGTCACACCATACAGTTACACCGGGAATGTACTGTGTCTGAACCGGATTCACCATTAAAACCGTCTGCTGCGAGCGCAACAAGGGTACTGGTGATCCACCACTGACTGCAGTTTGTAACAGATACTGTTCTTCTTTGACGATGACACGGTGCAAACCGATAGCTTATAGCAAGCAGAACCGGGGGGGGGGCGTATGCTGCTAAACGGAATGATCAAGATTAAATTGGGCGTCTTCTAGACTCCGTAATCACTTTGGCTTATACTTCAATATTAGTAAATATGGAAATAAGTGTTAGTGCGACCTCCAACATATGAGATCATTTGAGCGAAATATAAAGGATCTGATGGAATAGTGTGGCCTGAAATACTTTATTCTGACATTACGATACTCTTTATTAAAGGCTTCAATTTGCTTATTTATTTTTTTGTCATCTTAAAGGATCCTGTCTGTATTCTTATGTTTGAGAGAGCAATAAGGATAATAGAGTATTTCGATTATAGTGAGCTAAACTCGAACCTCTTCGCAAAGATGCTTACATTGAAAATAGATGACGTAATAGAGATGACTTGTTTATAGAAGATTGGAGCAAGGGCAACTTACCGTCGTCTCTACAACGGCTATTCACATTGAACGCAAACACAACGGGTGGAAGGAGTGAAAACAGATGGATGCTCCGAATTCCAAATACCCACGACGAAATTCGGCAAAGGGTCTCTGCGATATGTCAACCCCAAATTGTTGAACGAAGTTCTTAACATTAAAAGTAATATTAATTTAAGCAGGTCACTATTTAAAAGACATATATGTGCCCTCCTCTTAGCAAAATACTAATTTTTTCCTCTTCTACTGCTCATAATGGTTTCCAAATACAATCGCATGCTAGAATCGTCAAGGGATCTTGTACCCCTCTGGATCCACACTACATTACATTTCATGATATCAACATTTATCCAACGGAGGATTATATTGCACGTATTTATTTTATTTATTAATTTTTATTTACTGACATTGCACGCATTTATTTACTTGCAATTGTTGATATTGTACGTGGTGCTAATTTCTTCTGTATTTCCTTTCTTATTACAGAATTGGTGTCAACACATCTTCGATTTCAATTCGCATAGCTATGAAGAGCCCTACTTCCATCTATATTGCATTTATGTATGCTTTTGCATACTGCTTGTTGATGGAAAAAAATAAATTTTTGAATCTTGTATCCTAAATTTTGAATCTTATGTTTGAATGCACTTTAAACTGATACATTGTTTACAGTGCTTTGGGCGCGGTCAACCAGTTAGGCTCGCCTACTGCTTGGTAATGGCTTGGTTCCTCATGTGAAGTGCCTTCGGCCACGTGGTGTAGCGAATGCGACATGAGCACATGGCAGATGCAAGAATTTGGCTTTAAATAAGTTCCAACCTAGCTCTTGCTAGTTAGCACTTTACGCAACTAAGCAGATGTTCGATACTCCTGCCTACATAACGCTGCACTACACTATTATATGACAGCTCCAATGACGAGGTATAGGCCTACTAAGGCAGGATGTTTGTGTCCCGCAAAATAGGCAAAAATATATATTTGCCCACGCCCACCCATCAAATCTTCAACCGCAGTGCTGCGTCGGGTGGGTGCACTTAGAAGCAGATGGCAGACGTTCTCAGCAGGTTTTCTCACACATGGTCCAGTAAGGCAATCGTTGAGGCTGTCTCGTTGAAATATAACCCTGCTATACTGTGGTGTGCTGGGCAGCGATGTTGGCGTAGTCATTAGGTTGCGTGCAGAAAGCTCGACGAGGCTTTCGTAATCTAGTGAATTGACCCGGTGACGATTTCATGACTTCAGAAAAATTTTCAAGCTCCAAAAATCCCGCACGTAAAGTTCACTTTATGGGCCGAAGAACCCATCTAGGGGTAGCGTCTATCACAAGTATGAAAAATATATACTTGCCGCTCGACATAATCACACTCTCAAACTCTGAGTCTGGTCATCTGTTTTCCAAAGGTAGTTTTACGTTGTTTACCTTAACGAGGGCACAATACGTTTATTGCCATCTTTTGAGCTTAGAGGAAAGTGTACGATGAGCAAGCTGTTTCAAGCGTTTATGGAATTCTGAGCTGCAGCTAATTTATATTCAGGTTGTTGATAGCAACTATAATTAGAGCTCAGATCATATATCTCGTAGATAAACAAGGATTCTAGGAGAGTACACAAGATAAATTCAGAATTTTGCGGGGAGCTCGGCAAATATGCAGACTGGCGGGTTAGCTGTGAGGTGACTATATGCCTAAATAGGCAGGCAGACATGCAGGTTGGCAAGCAGTAGGTACGAAAATAGGTAGTCGGCCATGACAGGTAGGGAAATAGGACACGGAGAAAGACAACAACAACAAAAACAACAACAACAAGATTTATTTTCCTCAGAAATGCAGTTTACATAGACAAACTCGGAGCGGAAAATTACAAAATATTAGCATTTGCTGAAGATGGAGGCATCCTCGTTTGCCTCATGACTGCTCGGATTGAGAACGCCACCAAAAATCAAAAGCTGTTCCGCTGGAAAGAAATACGACCACTCTTAAGGGAATTCGACTGGTAGCGAAATTACCAACCGAATCCACAGAGCAAAACTATTTTCAATTCAGAGGCTTTACAGGAAAGCCGTTGTTGCTGTTAGCTTTGTCTTGCGTTGATGAATTCGTCTATGACCACTCGCACGGGAAAATTGAAATAACTTCTTAAGAAGTCTGGCTAAATTTACCATGTAAAAGACAAGTACACATGTTTGCAAAATTATTGGAGCTATACTTGCATTAAAAGTGTTTTTAGGGGGCAAATGTAGACTTAGATTTCCTTGCATATCCAGCAGAAGGGCTTTATCGACCATTCTTTTATTTGCTCATATCCAAACTTGGTGGCTGCCTTTAAAACGCCTATACTAGCAAAAACACGCACTGACAGCACATACACACACACAGACACACACACGCACACACACGCACACTTACACAAATAAACGAGTTCGATTCGTTTTCTGGGGGTGTGGAGGGATGAAGGGTTTGACAGCTCAACTTCTGCCTTAAGATTACTTCTCGATACTCAAGTTTCACAATCGAGGCATCCTTGTCTGTATTAGCTTTGAATTCTGACTAAACTTGCGTCTGCTGTTACAGAAACATGTCAACTTCGATTTGCAGGCAGCTGGAGAGAATGGATGCTTGATTGAGCCATTTCATTGCCTATCCGGTAAATAAAGCCGGTTGCCATGAGTTTCTTATAATGAAATATTAACCATCTGCCATAGATACGTCTTGCTGTAGACCGTCCTGTAAAAATGGAGGTGTGAATTATTTATGCATGCGTTGGTAAACTACCCTATCAGGTTTACACGGCGGAGCGTTGATTCTTGTCTAGTCAAATAGTGACTTTCTTGTGGTTAAGTTTTACACTTAGGCAAACACGGGTAGTGCTTTTACGTCAAGAATTTATACCATGTCAGCGTGTTCTCTAAGTTTAAGCTCAAACAAAAATAGACAAAGGATTTGTGTCGGCCTCATGGTAGGCAGAATTGGTATCGAAATATTTTTCTACTTTAGACTCTTAAATGCTGAAGTTCTTGACTCTAGATTTAATGAAAGCAATGGCTTTCGGAACTTTCAGGAGAATGGCGCTTTCGCCTCACACAGACACATGCATACCTTCCGACATAATGTGAGATGCGCTATCCAGAATTTGTGACGACGCTCCTCAAGAGGCGCTATGAAATATGATGTAGTTTTCGTTTTAGTTATAAGAAAGAAAAAATGCATTTTTGGCCATCCTTGCCCTGGGCACCAGCCGAGTTTACCCCCCATGAGAAAGA
Organism: Craspedacusta sowerbii; assembly: GCA_003687565.2. NCBI lineage: Eukaryota > Metazoa > Cnidaria > Hydrozoa > Limnomedusae > Olindiidae > Craspedacusta > Craspedacusta sowerbii. Next base: position 13,686 of record QQSS02178342.1, read on the forward strand.
TAACCTTGAATGTCTGCCCTCCAGGTGGCTGTAGCAAACAAAACGAATAATTAAAGGGTCTCGAATTCAGATCAGGAAAACCTGCGAATGTCTACTGTTACAGCGCCTTGGATAAAGCAATCTCAACAAGGAGCTTGCGAGCTATTTCTTTTAGGATAATGCATCAAACTATAACCTATCTCTTAGATGAAATAATTAATGTTTTGAATAAAATAATAATCATAACAATAATAATAGCAATAATAACAATGACAATGATAACAATAACAGGACTAATAGTAATAATAATTATAATTATTATTATAAAAGAAGTAAAGCCAATCTGATGCAAACAGGACTAGCCATAAAAAAAACAAGTAAACTACACTCAAGGAATAAGAGTGACCTTATTTGTTTGTAGCGTTGGGGGGGGGGGGGGAATTCATTCCTTGTTCTGATTCTGACCCCGAAGGGGCATTTTATAGATCGACATCACCACAAGTATATAATAATCGATGAAGGCTGTATCAGGCAACAGATGTGGGTAAGAGAACGCTTTAAATGGAATCACAACTCTTGGCACAAAATTGACTTTGAAACACACTCCTCTCTTTTATGGAAAATTAACCTCTATTAGCCTGCAGTCGAAATATAAGGGTCTAAAGTATTTAATAGCTACTTTTCATTGAACATAATCCAAACTTGTGGATTTATTTTGCTGAGACAATCTACAGCATCCGATCGGCCATTTTCTTGACATGTTCTTTATTCAGACTATTTGCCGTTCTGGTCAATAATGATTTAATTTACTGACTTGAAATATCTTTGCAACGCAATGGCAATATCACGTTAATTTATTGTTCTGAAGGAAAATGAATAACTAAAAATGTTTGTCTGCACGTACGTCTAACTACCAACACGAAATAATCGTAGTGAACAAGAAGAGTAAAGAAACATTAAAATTTGTTTCATAAATACTTGTTGCATATTTACATATATA
>QQSS02178353.1:0-14663 GCA_003687565.2 Craspedacusta sowerbii
CAGCTGCACTAGGCACTCCAGTTTCCAGAAATGTGATCTCAATGCGGCTACACCTAGTTTATATGTATATCTGTATGTATATGTGTATATGTATAGCACGGGTGCAGTTCTATTCTAATCTATTCTAACCTGTATAAAAGTTGGAATACCTGTCCAGGTCTGTATCCCTGCAACCACAAAGATATTAAGATAATCAGCACACTACAGAGACTACGACTACATGTGCAGAACGGTGACCTACAGACTATACTTAACTCCTAAGTGTGCTCAATGAAAGCATGTTAACATTGTTGCCTACTAACAGCAATAGTAAAAAAAATTGGATAAATGAACCCCAGTTTTTGCAGGGTCAGCAGCTGCAAGTGCAAAGCTCTAAATCTTGCAGTGAAATGTGGGTTTGTCTGCTGTGAGCCAAAATTCCGCAGTTTATCTCGGAAAGAAAAAATATTCCTCAATTTCCGCAAAATGAGGTCAAATTCCGCAGCTGCAGAATTTCCGCAGTGAGTGGCAGAGCATCGCATCTCTCTTACCGACTGGACAGGCCGATTTCGGATGTCTTATGGTTTACGGCTCGTTTCATGTGGTATACTTGAAGTTGTCCTACATCGAACTTTTGAAAGTTTATTGCCCTGTGCATGTCTATCTGGATGGTGTGTGGTAAGGTGTGCGTTGTTTATCTGTGCAAGTGCGATGAATGGAGGCACATGCCTTGTATTTGCGTAGATACCAGTGTTCGCTCGTGTGATGTGTGTGTGAGTGTGTGTGTGTGTGTGTGCGAGTGTGTTTGTGTGCGCGTGTGTGTGAAAGTTTGTTTGTGTGTGTGTTTGTGTGCGAGTTTGTTTGTGTGTGCGTGTGTGTGTTCATTATATTGCGTGTCATGCGTTTATGACGCAAGTACGTGTTCAATCTTTATTTTACGTGGTAACTGTTGACTCGCATAGTCTCTCTGTGTTTTCCTCACTGCTGTCTTTTTTCTGATTATGCCCGGCTTGCAGAGTTTGTGGAGGAGTTTCTAACAACGATTTCGTCATGGAAGTTGCCAGTAGTTTGATCAACTGTACCCTGGTGAGAGAAGAAAGTGCGGAGATGGCGGTGCGGGGTGCTGCTTACTTGGCTGGCATAGGAGCTGGTACGGGAGCGTCACCCTTATCTTTCTTATACACATGGCATTTCTTGGCATGTGGATGTAGTGAAAGTAAATCTTCGCTTTTAGCCCATCAACCGTCAAATAATGAAATTTGCCTTAACCATTAAACATTGGTTAAGGCAAATCATTATTTCTTTCTTAAATGCTATGATTGGGTATGCGAAAAAGCAGTATGTCACGGGGAAGTGAATGTAAGCTGATGTTGTAGTTGCAGGAATAGCGTTGTCGTGTAAGCCGGCGCGCAGACGAGAGTGCAGACTGGAAGGCTGGAGGAGAGACCAGAGCGGGGTTAGCGTTTGTTTTTCTAGCATGCGTGTGTGCGCTTGTATATGTGTATGTCCTTGTTTTTTTGTGTGCTTGCGTGTGTGTTTGTGTGTGCGTGTGCGTAAGAGTGATAGGGAGAAACGATGAGATGTTGAGGTTGCTCTGAGGGCGTGCGAATAGGTTGGTTGCCGCTACACATGCAAGGACCCGATTGCGGAAAAAGCCGGCTGTTGATGATGATGTAGCAAATATAAGACACATCGATTGAACTCTGGTTTCTGGCTTTCCGTCAAATAAATAATCAAATCGAAATTGCGTGCGTGAAGTGTTTACTTCTAAATGGTTTCGCTTATGCTAAAAAATTTCTTTATTGCGTGTCTTTTAATAGCTTGTTGACTGGATTTGGCGATAAGAGTTGCTGTATGTGGGTCGCGTAGTGTCGAATGGTGTGTGCATGCTTATGTAAGAAGCTCTATAGCTATATGGTCACTTACCAATGCGTGTGACTTAGTATGAAGCTAGGTGTACATAATTGTAGGTAACTGTGTACGTAGTAGACACTTGCGTCATGATAGCCGTCTAAGCATCTGTTTGGTCAGGAGAGTGTTACCTTGCAGGCAGATGTGTAGGTAGCTGTATGTGATTTTGTACGTTGCCGCGTGGGTAGCCGTGTAAGTTAGGGCCGGTGTGGCTCCTGTGCTACATTAATGGGTGATGTGTAGGTAGCTGTGTAGCTAATTATGTTAAGTTGCGGTGTAGGTGTCTTAGATGCGTTTCGTCTATAGGAACTGAGGGTCTACGTCTCAAAACTTTTTGAGTTTCGAGAAGTTTTCGAGACGAGCCGGTGGTCGGTCTCGAAACAAACGAGAAGTTTCGAGACGAAAAGAACATCGGTCTCGATTCAAACGAGACGAGAAAATTTTCGAAATTACTCGAAATTTCTTCTTTCAAACAAGGACGAGCTTCCGGATGCAGACCCTTAATAGGAACATCACTGGATCGTCTATGTTTTTTTTTTTCTTTTGCTTAGGAGTGTGGAAGAGCAAAGAGGAAGTTGCTGGCTTTTTCAAGGTAGGGAAATCTTTCTCTCCCGATTCTTCGCTGCGCCAGGTATATGCTGAAAGGTATAAACTATGGAGAAAAGCTGTTCAAAGATGTTTGAAATGGTACCCCGCAGCTTCCTCATAGTCAGCTGAAGGCTTTAGTCAGCTGAAGGTTTGTTCAACTGTCTCATCACCTGGAAGGTGAAGTTTTCTAATGCGTGCTCGGAAATAAGCACGCTATTTTTGTATTTTTGGGGAGAAAAATTTTACCTGCGCTGTCCTCAACCTTTGGGATATTTATGCATGTAGCTTGTTAATGTAAAGACTCATATGATGAAAGGCCCGGGTGCTTTTCAAAGATGGTTGCACGCGCGTATTTTTTCATAACGCTTTGTGTTTCTTGGCATGAATATGGTGGTTGCTCAGTCACGGTATGTTCTTAAAGTTTGATTGTTTCTCCTTGTGAAATGATTGCTCTCGTTGTCAGAGTTTCGTCCAAAGTAAGACCGTGTTTTGTTCGAGCTGTTCCGTGCGAGCCAGTGTAACAGTTTTTCCTCGAAGACTAGAGCTTGGAAATTATTTGTTCCTATTATTGCTGTTGAATGGCCTTGTCGAAAGGTTCGCCGTCAGCGTGAGGAAATCCTATGGTCTCTCAGCGATCGTCTAATCCGTCTGTTTTGCACTGAAACCGACTTTTCGTAGGATTATCCGACGTGACCGGGTGGGGATGTTTCTGCTGGCATCTTGCTCGGTATCAGAATTCCCGAGTGCTTCTTAGGCGGTTTTAGTTAGGGTAGGGGGGATCTCGAAGTAAGTTAATCTGCGATCTTGGCGATGGTTTCCCAGGACGTCTTCGTGCCCGGTCAGTGAATTGCCGACTTCTTCTTTCGGTTTCTTACGACCAAGCGTGATACCGAATGCGTTTTCCTGTCCTTCGCACTAATTACGCGTCAGCAATGTTCTAGCAGAAGTTTTGTTTTATCAGAATGCTGCGCTTAGCAATCGTCTTTCTACAATTTCTCGAAGCGATTTGTTGTTGGGCTTTTTTTATAAGTATAATGCAGTTTTAAAGCATATTTTCTTAGAAGACTTTGTATTCGCACAATGTTTCGCGATGTTAACTTGTTCAGGACTTATTAGGTACTTCTACTCAAGTCACCGTTTTGCGCCTAGTTGGTCGCCGAACCATGAGAAACTGTGGCTGGGTCTAGCCTAGCTTGTCGTTCTCTCAAGTGTAACGTGGTTTTTTTTTTTTTTTTTGCGTATTTCTTAATTCTAGCGTCTCTCTCTCTCTCTCCCTCTCTTTCTCTCTCTCTCTCTCTCTCTCTCTCTCTCTCTTTTTCTCTCTCTCTACGATTTTAAACATTGTTATCTTCGTCATTTCGTTACTTTTCGTCTTCTTTTTTGTGATTGTTTTCTTTTTACTGTAGCGCGTGGAAATTAGGACACTACTTAGTGATCAAATTGAAAGGATCTTCGTCTCCGGTAAAACCGGTAATTGGCAAAAAAATTTGCGAGAATCGAACCCGAACTGGTAAAACCTTATCGCCTAGTTGTACTCGAAAATTCTTGCGTTCGATTCGAGTTCATTCGAACGTCTCGTTCGAACCTTTGTTTTTGGGGTCACGTCATTGCTGCGGCAATTTTTTTTAGCAATATGGCACATTGAATGGATTTTTTCGTGCACATGTGTTGTGTAGAAATTTGCTCGGGTTCTGTTGTTTGCGTAATGAATGCGTTTTTGCTGGATTTCATTGCTTTGCCGTTGGTCTTTGAGGATTCTTTGAGGAGGTGTTCTAATTGCAACTGATGTCTTAAACCGCGTAGAATTATCTTCAGGCGCCCTCTCTGTCCAAATCCTAAGCTTCGGATTACTTCCGCTCTCTGCAGCTTCGGAAGATTTTGAACGAAACAATTTTCTGTAAGTCCGATAGCGCAGTCTTAAAGCGACTCAAAAGAGGGTTTGTTTCAGCACGTTCACACGTTCGCTAGTCTATACCGGCGTCCCAAAGGTCACGTGGCACGCGAAAACAGACCAAGCGTTCCCAAAGGTCACGTGACACGCGCAAGCAGACCGAGATCCGGCATGGAAACAAGTGAACAAGAGCAGAATTAACGGTCGCTGGGATTTTTTTAGGGTTAAATGGTTTGAAAGAGATTTGCAAAGCACTGCTAGTTCATCGGATGACACATGATTGAGGATACATCCAGTGAACTTGCATGAGTGAAGAAGGTAATAGACTATAGGTATAGCTTCACAACTTAAGCTTTATAACTCTGCTGAGGCGGAGAAGCCCTTCAAATGTTTGTTTGAAAGAGACGTGTGCTGAACGATCTGCTGTCACGCTCAAGGAAAAAAATTAGATTTGAGCGTGTGGGTGGGAGAAGACGTCGAGTCGTTTCCACAAGAAGCCGAAAAACGAGCCAACGGAAGTAGTCACATGCCTCAGTGGACTGGTTTGATGGTGATGTTCGATAACATGAAGAAAAGATGCAAAGCGTCTAGCTATGAGTAATGTTAGTAGGTGTGGGGCGATGGCTAATTAAGCAACGTAGAAAGCGAGTCCTTCAGCTCTGCGATGAGGACCTGCTATATGATGATTGAACGCGTTAGTGATTTTAGCGAACGCGAAGTTGCCAAACAACCGATGAAAGTTCGGTGACATTAAATCAGCTTTGTGCCGTTCCAAAACACTGACACTAGCGTTTGCGCTCTTGCTCAGGTGAATGCTTCAATGGCTCCCCGATGTGACTTCATTGTATGACGAAGAGCGCAGGGACCAGAGGTCAACGAATAAAATGCTGTTCTTAAGGAGGCTGTAACGTAACACGAAGACAAGACACCAGTTGCACTCATAAGCACTCTACCAAGCTTAAACTATTTCCTTGGCGTTTTTGTCTTGCAGTGACTTCTTCTGTTAGTAATTTACAAAAACAATCAGTTGAAAAACGCATACAAGCCAAAACGTTTGTGCGAAGATAAGTACAAACTTCTACCGCGAAACTTTACCAGTTCAATTCATACATCTGCTGCGCTTAATACCCTACTCGTAAATATGTTTTGCTTCGTAGTTGAGCAGATTTAGCCAAGATTCAGGGGGGTCAAAGCCGTCCTCTGGCGTCTACACATGTTTTCTCCGGCTTGATCTACAGCGCCACCTTTGCAAGACCTAAAATAATAACATATTCTTCCATTCTCAATCGATCCAAGCACAATCCCGTAAACCTTACAAACCTGCAATTGCGAGACATTATGTAAGACCTCAAGGGCCAAAGAGAACCTTTATGCATTGATGAAAGCTATGTCATGTTTTTACACTTGTGTAAAATGGTTTTAAATTTGAACTTGGTACATCGCCGCAGACGAAGCGGCTGGGTCCAAAAGCCATAGGTCGGTTTATAAATACCTCCCGCATAGGCTCAAATCTTCGGTCTTTGTAAATGAAATTTTATAGTCACAATAGAAGTCAGATAACTTAGAATAGTCAGTTTGAATAGTCATTCTTTTCGATTTCTTGTACCTTGTGCCAAAATATTTTCCGTGGCTACGCAGCGGTAATGATTTGTCTGAAGACCATGATTCCTTGAAAGAAATTTCAACAAAAATATTAAGCCTCTCAATTTGCAGTGGCCAATACTGCAAAATCTTTGTCCGTTCGTAACTAAGCTATTCATAATCCGCTAAAACTTGCAAGGGAAAAAAAAGCAACCCGCGTGGTACTAAATTACTCTTCGATGCTTACCAAGAAATCTAAACGCTTTTAACAAATCCCTAGGTATTACATTAAACAGCATCAAGATGTCTCATAGCGCAGTTACCTCTAAAACGCGCATAAGCGTTCTAATAGAAACAACTACGAAAGGATGCTGTTGCATGTCTTCAAAAAACTGCCAGACAGAAGTAGGTCGACAGTAAATTGTCTATACGATTATTAGCAGCCTAAAGCAGTAACTAAAAACTGCGGGCCCGTAAGAAAGAAATTTAAGTCCTTTCTAATGTTAATTGTTACAACATACCTTGCAACGATTTAAAAAAATGACGCTACAGAGAGTAACAATAAAATTGCTTGCTTGTCTATTGCAGCATCCAACATACTTTTTGGATTTCCAAATGCTCGCATTTGCGATAAGCTTGTATTCCATACACCTGATCTCATAGAGGGTAATTGTGGGTATATAATAGCTCTGTGCTTGATCCTCAAGTGCAGTAGTATTAAAAGGTTTCCGCCAGTTACCAGCAAATTGGGCAGTCCAAAATCTCCTGTGATTGAAATTTAGGCGCTTACCAACACATTGGCCATTATCGCTGAAACTGCCATGATTCTTCAGCAGTGCAAGTCTTACCACTCACAGATTAAGATAGGAAAAGACATGGAACTTGCATGCGAGCTTGAAAGAAGTAATTTGTTAAAAAAATATTTTGTCGTGGCGGAAGCTCTGCAGTGCTAGGCTGCTCGCTTAATCAGGCAGGTAAAATATGGGATTCAGAACCATGCTCCCATCAATATCCATGTACGCGTCTGTTTAAACAAACAATGTAAAAGATCTTACGGTAGGTATGTTGACATAAGTAAATGATTTAGAAGGAATAATAATTTACACTACTGGATGTAGAACTCACCGTTTCGTTTTCGTACAGGTATGCCTTATAAATGCGGAAACATACGTTGTCAAGGAATATCAGTAACAAACAAAGCATATGATATAGGCCCTTTGTGCTGATTGGCATCGAAAGCCGTGACGATATTTTTCTTACTAAAACTAGAAAAATATGAAATTCGTTATTTTCTTGATAACATAGATTTCTTGATATGCCTTTACATGAAAGACTGTTCAATAAAGTAAATTAATTCTTTAGGTGTTTTAAATCATCGATGTTCGACTAAAATTATTGAAATCAGGTCAAGGGTATTTTGACTTACTTCTTGCATGGATGTTTGACGGTATCACTGATAAAAACAATTTTCGTTAATTTAATTCCTTCTTTGAAGATTACAGTATAGTATTGGACATTTTCCGATAAATTTTATGATAAAAAGACTTAATATGATTTCATGTGAGAAGAATTAACTTTTTAGTGAACATGGTTCTAAAATCTTAAGGAGTTGAAACGCAATTGATTGTTGCATACTGTACTACAATTGACAAAGAGTATGTGAGGTATGCCATAAAATCTTCCAAATTGCTATACTGCATTGCCGATTGGCATTTTTTTAGTGCTAGATTTTAAGAATATGCCAATCAGGCGACTGCCATAACCTGCCTTTTAAATCTTAGTATACATGTTTTAAAATACAGGAATATTAAGAAATTATATACACTTTAATGATTAAGCTAACAGAGGCACAGGGAAAAAATCATGCACTAAAACATTGTCCCGGGTTGCTCGATCTTGCTTGCGCCTATGGATGCAGTATTCTTGAAAGCCTGTGGTTGTACGGCCCTGGCAATGAACTTGGTGCATGCGGCTGCCAACCCTTTCGGGTAAAACTTCCATAGCAGCCGGAGCCCCAAGTTAAGATCATGGGAAATGCCCTCCGTGCGGCTTCTCCATCAACAGGATCATCTGGTCTTCCTCCCGTTACGGCTGGACTGCCTTCTCCTCCCGTACTTGCTCCTGTTCCGCTGGAAGTCCCAAGGGAACCTTCGCCGTCCTTGAGCGAGCTCCCTACTAATCCAGGAACTTATGAAGATCTGAACAAGAAATGTAAAGGTTGGTAGTGCATGCTTGTACATATTTCGAGCCTAATAAATTTTTCATTTGGCAAGTTCATCATTCAAATTGTTAGCTATTTTCATTGAAAACACAAACTTTCTCCCTGTTATATTTTGGCTGCTAATATTGTTATAGAAGCATGTTATGAACATTAAGTTGTACCCCGAAGGAAGGTTGAGGTAAATCTTCAGCTCTGCTCTGTATCTTCTTTTTTTTTCATATCGTACAGAACCTAACACACATGGTCAAGTTAGTGCGTCAGCTAAACATTACAAAGCCTTCCGAAGTTAGCACCTGCTCTCTAATATGTAGACCTATTGAGCATATTACGCTCTCTGTTATGATTCTATGGAATGCCTAGAACTGTCTCACATGCCCCCAAGCTTTTGTCTGTTTAGATTTTTTTGTGCATCTTGCTATCCAAACCAAAACAAGCACTGTACATTTTAAAGCCATCATGACTCGAGTAATTGGTAGAGTTTTTGAAGAACAGCAAAGCTTTATAGTTGCTGTTTATTGTTTAGTTGACATTGTATGATATTTATGCTATTTTAAGTATCATTAAGGAAATGACCTAGGATTTCACTTCTAGGAAGTAAAATAGGTATAAGGTCTAGGTATAAGTCTATTTGTCAGTTTTTTGAATCCTAAGAGAATTTAAATGCAGGAATAGAATGTTAGTCAGTAGGGCTTTGATTTGTCAAAGATTATGAAGGATTTATGCAATGCTTTAATTATTCTGCATAGCATATTTCATAGTATATTGCAAGTTGCTTAATTAAAAAAATATGTAATTATCACTGCCTCAAAATAAAGGTGCTGAGGTTTTTTAGGTTTGTTATTATTATTATTTTTTTAATGTCACGTCATTTTTAAGTCAAGAAGTTATGGTTTAAATCTTTTAAGCCTTGCAAAGTGCATCTCTTGATAAGCGCACAAAGCTGTCCAACATTTGCATTAACACCTTGGAGTCAGCCCAAAATGTTTGTTCAAATAAATTTATCACAAAGAGGCATGTCATCGATACTTAAATCTCAAATCATGTACAAGAAGCAGATTTTCCAATGATAATACGAAGCAAAAAACGATCCTCTTGTGAAGGCTTGCTGATGTTGCTCCTGGCTCAGATGCATTCACAGACCCCTGGAAGTTGACTTGTTAGGTTGAACCATATGGTTGGACATTGTCTTTGCATGGTTCTGACTTGATGAATTGGATAACTTGCCTCTGATTTCATTGCTAAAATTTTTCAATAGAGACCTTTTGCCATCGTTTGATGAATACTTGCTTTTTGTGACAGCGTTGCTTGTAAGCTTTTCTTAAGAAAAAAATGTCTTCTAATGGATGTCAAGTTCAATGGGCTTAGCAAGGAGAGTCTTCTTTTCCATTTCAAGTCTGCAGTCAGATACACCAAATTATAATTGATACACCAATTGCTATGCATGGAGTCATTTTAGGGTACCATTAACCCTTGCTTGGATGTTTCTTTAAGACAGGCTAATAGTGTTGCCGAAATGTGTTGTTGCATGTTTAGAAGCAAAGAACACTGCAGCTGTGCTTCTAGACCATGCAGTACACAGAGAAGAACAGATCGTAGATCAATCTTTCTCTATCGGTTCTTGAGACTATGCGTTAATTGCATAGTATAATAATGCAATTTTGTATAATTAACGCCAATCAGAAGTACTGGAATAACGATCTCGCATTCTCTTGTTAATTATGATCAGTAAAGTATCCATACACCTAGCGGATTACTGGTGATAACTTTGAACGGTTAATGTGCTCAAGGCGCTTTCTTGTCAATGCCCAGATGAAATATGTTTTTTCTAACTTGATCGTTGCAATGGCCTGTTGAAGCATGCTCATCAAATTGTTTCTCATGTTTAAACTGCCAAATGGTAAATTGTTTCTCAAATTTTAAATTGCCAAATTGTATGTAGCTTCTAGAAACTAAGAAAAAATATTAGTAACTTGGGTTTGGTGATGCGAAGTATTTTCTCTATATAGATTGGGTTAACTAGTTATTCTGCGAATTCTGAAGCTTTGAAGCGACATTTAATACCATTGGCTCATGTCTAAGATGCGTACTGCAAAATTTAAAGATCCATGCGGTAGGGCAAAGCAGATTTTAAGTCTGCTTGAGAGGGCATGTATGAGTTTTTGTGTGTGTTATGTTGTCGTGGTTGCTGTTTTTCACAATTTCCAGTCAGTCACCAGACTTAAATGTTGCGTAAGGTGAGAGTGGATTATGCTGGTTTGCTAATGATTATTTTTTTCTGTTCCGTAGATCTTTTTCCAACGCCTTACGACGGATTTCGCCTGGCGATTAACAAAGGTCTCAGCAATCACTTTCAAGTTAGCCACACGTTAAATTTGTCCGGAGGACCGCAAGGATCATCTTATCACTTTGGCGCGACTTTTGTCGGAGCAAACCAAATCAGCCCGGCAGAGGTACGTGCGCTCTCTTTTGCTCCGTTATTGATCTGAATCTGAAGGAATCGCTAGAAAAGCTTAACCCTTTCGGCAGGGTTGCCCATTTAAATCATCTTGTTTGAATCACCGATTTGAGTTACGATTTAAATCGAATAATTTAGAAAAGTTTTTGACGATATAAATCAAAAAAATTTTAAATATTAAATTACTTTTTCATCTGGCTGGCACGGTTTGACAGAAAATACAGCAAATAAATACAAATTAAATTTCATCGAACTTTTATTACAACAGTTCAAAACAATTGAGACGTGCAGAATCACTTTGTTCTATCATCAATCTCTATTATTAACATCATCACAGTTCATGGTAGGATTGTTAATAACTCACTGACTAGAATGTAGAGTGTAGTTTGCATGAACCAAAAAAGTTTGAAATAAATTGACGTATTGGCAATTGCAGTCTGATTGAGACTGTTAAACAGCCAACTGTGATCGCTAGTGAATAATTCGCATTGGTCTCATTGACCGAAAGTTATGAAATATATTGCATTTGCAATCAGCAGACACTCAGTAGTAGCCAAAACATGGTCGTTGATCTCATCAACACCACCAGTGGACAGCTGAACATTTGCCTGTCTCGTCTGAGCTGAGCTCAAATTCAAAGAATGGATGCTTCGTTAACATGGGAATTAGGTGGGATACGTCGCATTGGCATCCTCCAGTGCTGCCTTTCGTTCTCTTTCGTTCTCTTTCGTTCAGCATCCGTCCTTGATCATGAGGGTGGAATGCTGTGAGTAGTGCACCATCATTCGCTACTAGACGGGTATGCAAGTCTCTCTTAAGCTGATCGCTTTATTGCAAGATGGGAAACCTGATGAATCGCGCTATGGTTGTCATGACAGAGCCATGGCTTACGTGGGGCTTTTTCATTAGATTTAATAAAAACTTGGTTTGTATCCATCACGTATCGCATCTCCAACGGCCTTAGACCGATGTTTAGGCCCGTAGTAGATTAAACGTTGATACAGACACTTGAGTTTGAAAGGTATAAACATAAGCAACATGTTGCGCTAGTATTCTGCAGTAAATAAGCGACTGATAATTTGTGTTGCAAACTTGCGTCATGTTTTCATCAGTATTGTGCCTAGATGGTTAGTTCAACCTAAAGCGTGGTCAATACCTTGCACATTGTAACAACTTGACTTGTTTAGCACCCTTTCCTGGCTAGAAAGATGGCGATCTAAAAAAAAAAGCGATTTAAATAAAAAAGTCTGATTTAATTTTTAAAAATCCGATTTAAATGAAGAAAATCTGATATTTTTGATCCCTTTTTTTAACTTGAATCATTTTTTCCAACCATTCCTTTCGGTAATGAAGCCGGCTTGCGGTATTTAAAGTCTTATAAGTGGGTCTTTCCATGTGGCGTACGCATTGGGCCTTCTGCAGAGCGCGGTTATCTCGGTAATATAATTCAAGCCAAGTTTGTCTGAGCCGATCTCATCTAGGTATACGCGCTTGCTGTTTAAGCTTCGCTTCGAGCACGGCTACTCGAGGAGCGCCGTAAAGATGCGTTTTTGTGACCTCATGCAGGCAGCGTTCGTGCGTTGTTAGGGCTTTTGTAGCTCTCTGTCCAACAAGGCGATTAACCTTCCAGCTGCGTAGAATGTCGTCGGCTGAAAAATCTGAAATTCATGTGCCCTCGTGTAATTTGCCTGTTTATTTTTGAATTCATAATTTTGTCTGTTACTCTAGGCTTACCCTGTCATTTTGGGTGACATCGACAACAGCGGCAGCCTCAGCGCCCAGGTCATTCATCAATTCAACAAAAGAATTAAAGGCAAGCTAGTTGTGCAGGTACGTGTAGCTGATGTTTTTTGCACGCTTATTTTCACTCATTCATTCATTCTGTTGTAATCTGCCCTAGGGCAGAGTTTAGGCTTACGTTTTTTCCATCACCTTCCAAGGTTCTTTGTTTCATCTTTTCGTAAGAGTCGTTGGCTTTAATGTCATCTAACAGCAACATACACGCTTTTCCTCTCCTTCGCGTCCCTCCCATCCGTCCTTCGATTACTTCTTTTGCAAGACTCTCTTCCTTAAGATGTGCTCAAGCAATCAGTTCTTTCTTTGTAGGACACTGCTTAACAGTTCTTTTCTCTTTAACCAGGTCTAACACACGTTCATTGGTCTTGTGATCTCTCCGTGTGATTTTCTCCATGTCCGTATTTCAAAAACTTCTAGTCTGTCTCTCTCGTACTATCTTGTCCATGTTTCTGACCATTTATTTTCACTTCGCTGATGCCACTTGGCGGTTTTATTTTCACGTTGATCTTGACTCCCCTCATTGCAGTTCCACCTTAATTTATTGTATATTAATGTATTGCTAGGCCCCTAGATTGTCTTCCGACTCTAAAATTCGAGCATGTTGTCAAATGATCTTAAAACCATAGAGCCCATTTTAAGGCTTCGTTTGTGTAAGTGCATGTGTTTTTTTGTGTCTATTTGGTTTGTTTTGTTTACATGAGATACGGAGTCAGTAAAGCTTGAGAGTTCGGGGTTCGCTTACTTTCTTTCTGATCTTTGATTGCAGTTTCTATGGAAGACAAAGTTTTTATGATGCCTATCTAAGCCTTTCATAGAGATCGTTCAGCTTGCGCTTTTCTGGCTAGACTTCCTGATCCTGGTTCTTTTCTATGTAAGAAATTTCAACGCGATGTTATGGTATGGCTTAAAATTCGTTACAAGCACCTATGTTCTTTTTTTTTTCGTTTAAGACTCAGCAGAAAGAGTTCGCCATGGTGCAAGTTGACGCCAACTATATCACCGACACATCCACATCGACATTAACGCTAGGCAACATCGACATACTGAACGAGTCGGGTATCATTGTGGGTCATCACTTACAAAGAGTGACGCAGAACTTGGATTTGGGTACGGAACTGCTCTATCACTACGGATCGGGCCAAGAATCGGCCATCCTCTCTGTTGCTGGTAGATATTCACGACCGAAGTGGGTAGCTGCGGCTACCTTCAGCGGTACTGGCTGGCACGCATCTTACTACCATAAGGGGAACGAGAACGTTCAGGTAGGCGTGGACTACGAATATAGTTCGCGGCTTCAGGACAGTTGCGTCAGCCTGGGATATCAAGTTGACATTCCCAAGGCGAACGTCACTTTTCGTGGGCTGCTCGATACGAACTGGACCGTTGCTGGCGTCTTCGAGAAGCGACTGCTGCCTTTGCCGTTCACGTTCTCCCTCAGCGGCATGCTCAATCATGCCAAGAACCAGTGTCGCTTCGGTTTCGGATTGCAAATTGGATAAGGTGGTGCCGTGCGCTCGCCCAACCCGAAGCGTTCGGTGAAGCTTCTGCGTGTTGTCGCACGTCGTAGCTGTTATTTTTCGGTCTTGCGACCAGGAAAGCAAATGACGTACCTCGCTCGCTGCTTTGTTACATATTGTAGAGATGTTTGTGTTGCTGATTTGTCAGGTTGTCAGGTTGTTCATGCGTCCGAACAGCTCTCTGGCTGTGTTTCCGATGCTTGTTTTATTTCGTTGCTGTCAATCGTTTATGTATGAAGTATATATCTGGTTCCTGTCATGGAAGTCTGATTCCCAAGTCGTCCATTGTGTAGAATGCAAATAGGAGAAAGTAAATTGGCGTTCCGGCAAGAGCCCTTGCTCCAGCTTTGAGTGTAACGTGATCTTGATGCTGATTCGCAGCTACTCCTTTTGCTGCCCAGTGGATCTTATCTTGATGGCACGATTGATCCGCCGTCAGTGAATCTTATTTTTGTGTATTTCCCTAGGCGTTTTGTATAGATTTATTGGCAGGAAATGGAGGAAAATGTACCCGTGTTCTACAATTAGTTGTCTCTATTTTGTTTTAGATCTCAGTCGTTCGCGGAGAGATCTGTTCTCTTATTTGTGTCGTTATTCTGGAAGCTGTTCGTTCCTTCTCGACAGCGCCGTTGCTATGCCTATGCTTGTGAAAGCAAGCTGCGCCTTCTTAGCAAGTTTGCACATTGCATACTTGTGTATGTGCGTATGTATGTATGTGTATAT
>QQSS02178364.1:0-14663 GCA_003687565.2 Craspedacusta sowerbii
CAGCAGAATTAGATTTTAGTATAAATTTTGACGGAACAATATCTCGTAGATTTAAATTGTGGAGAGATAGAACTTTCTGTTACATATGATTAAAAAACAGTCCATCAAGTTTTATACTAAAGTTCTCCTCTTCCTCTATTCAATAATATATATATATATATATATATATATATATATATATATATATATATAGGCACACATTATGGTACGTCATATTATATGCATGTATGTGTGCATATAAGAATGCATGGATTTAATATACTACAAGTATTATATATTTCAATATAATTAGAAGCTTTTTCAAACGTCCCGGGTCATTGTTTCAAGCTTGTAGGCTGCTTTCATATCGATACTCGAGCAATGGATTTGTCGCTTCAGGTATGGCGTCCATGCGTGGTCAGATAACTTGTTATCGGACTTCTATGTGAAATCACGAGCTGATCATAAAAACCTGTTGGAGCGCAGAGAATGCGTCCCCCTGGTAGCCAATCCCCTTACGGTTCTCTGAAAATGAGTTGTAGTGACAGGATCGACGTGGCATTGCTTCTGTCAAACTTTTCTTGTATTTAAGGTCAACCAGTCTGCTGAACTGAAGTAGATTCGCAGCGGCCCAGGCATTAGGTCGAACGTCCACAAACCCCTTTGACAACCACCACACGCAAGAACATTCTTTACTGAGATTTCCATATCAGCTTTTATAGATTTGTGGCCGTTGCTAATAAATGCGTCAAAGTACGTAGCTGCATCCATGCTTGACATTATGGTAATTGTTTCTTCAAATCACCATCTTTGTACAAAAGCCACCTTATTTATTGTTACTTATTAAAATGCATTATCATCAATGTTATATTCAATTGTCATAGTGTTATTCATTTAGTCATTTTTTATTTTCCAATATGATTATATACATGCATATTATATGTAATATACTTCTGAATATGTTAGTTGGTGAGTCACAATGTCGTACAGTTCTCACCAGTTCACTCTGCTATCGTGGTCTAGGGGTAAGTGCTCTGCTTTCCACTCAGACGACACGGGTTCGGTTCCCATGCACGTCACTGATGAGCCCCATACTGGGCAGAACGCGTATGGCGTTGGGGAATAGTGGAACTGGTGAATTTCTTAACTTGGCCGATTTTAATATATACGTGCTCGTGTGCTATGAGCTTCACTGTGCGGTACTCGGTGCTCTTGGCCACATCAAACTTTACACTTCTACGATTAGATTATATATAAAAAGCTATTGCATATAACCACATTTGTTTATGTAAATAGTCACGTAAATGTCAAAGCATATTTTTCAGTCGATAGTACTGCGCAAGCAATAAGTTTTCCGCTACTCTACAGACAGTAGATATTAAAGGATGATTCACTACCTGATGTACCATCCTAGTATTAATAACTTGCGTTATAAACATTATTAATAAATCATTACCATTTCCTCAAGAGACGTACTGAAAGGATAATATGTCACATTCTTCATAGGCTCAAATATTCCTTGCAGAAAAGCCTGCTGAGGTTGATTTATGAAGGAAAATATAGCCAGAGATTCTTTGCTGCCAACTTGTAATGCGCTTGTGCTGTTTAGCAAGGTGCTTGGAGAATCGAAGATTGAATTTTTTTGAAAGATCGTCACCAAGGAGCCATTCCAGCAGGTAGAACCATTGCAATTCTTCATGTCAGCGGCGAAGGCTTCTATCTGCCCGGCATGTATGTCGTTGTAAATTATGAAGACTTGCACAGTAGATGTCAGTCGAATCCATGCAAGAACGACCCACAGCCTGAGTGTAGCCTCTGTGAACGGATCTGTCTCTCTATACATCTCAAAATTATCACATCCACGGTGAACTCTTAAAGTGCCCCATGCTCAAGTGCTCCTTCTGAAAGCGTGCTGCTGGCCGGCTCCATTAATGCCACTTGGCCAGGTAATACTGAAGATATAAATATGCTAGATGAATTGGCTTGTGCGCTTAAATGTAAAGAAGTACAAAGTCAGTCGCAAAGTGAAAACTTTTATCATCATTTCATCCCAGCACTGTGATAAAGAAGAAAACCAGAGCAAGCCTTACTGGGTGGTATTTTTTGGAATTGGAACTGCAGAAAATGCGAAGATTAACCTTCGGTATCGAAGAGTCGCGATAATTTTCAAATTCCGATAATACACAAGCCTTGTAGTAAGTTAAGAGCACGCTAGAAAGAGTGGAAAATTGCACAAATACCTTCGCAAATCATTTGAAAGAACACCTCTAATCAGCGTGTAGTCTTTCACCAGATGCGCTTAGCACATAAGCCTCAGGAGGAGCTTGCAAACACCAAGAATCATGAAAACAAATCACATTAGCGATCGAGAGAGCGAGGAGTCCAAGGGGTAGTCACTTGGATACTAATGCTGTCAAATAAAATCTCCACTTCAAATGTTGTATTCAACGCATATGCCAGTCGAGTGATCTGAGTCTTTAAAAATTAAAATCTCCGTAGCTGAATCTATCCACTAAGTTAGCTTTTACAAGCAATGAAAGAAATGCCTGCATTGCTTTCCTCCCAAAGCAGATTAAATTTCGGCAGATCTGAAAGCGTTAATTAAAGTCCTTTGTATGAAGCGGAATGAACAAAGAATGTAATTAATTCTCAACGCGCAATTCTAAGGACGCTTTGAGAAGAAAATCATATGGTGAAACATGGCGGCTCGCTTTGACACAACGACGTTAGCCTGAGGACGTGGAGCTCTCAACTGGCAATCTTATTCAAGCTCAGAATTGTTGTACGATTAAAAATTTTCATGTGCGCAGTGCAGTGCAAGAGCACATAACTGTTACGTCTATTAGTAAAGTTGTCGAAAACTTTGGTGCAGGTAGCACAAATCCAAAGCCTATATCCGACTGTGCTAGCATGGGGGTTGTGACAAGGTGTACACCCAAATCTAGGCCAAGATTTGGAAAATATCAGAGCTCGGCAGGTTAACTGGTAGTCCTCTTCTCAAAAGCTAGTGGCTCAATAAATGAAAGCCACTTCAGTTTGCAACAGTTCTGATTGAGCAAGACAGCACTTAAGCTTATACTTAATGCAACGATGATCGAGAGAGAGAGCCTGTTTGGATGAGCATTCAGAGGCATAACTGTCACATATATTTGAATCTGGTTGAGCAGGAGAGTTGCTGTTATAGGATATCGTGTTATAGCTTGATAAGGAAGACAAATCGCGATGCCTGCATCACTTGCGAGCTATTAAGAACTATCTTTATTAAAATAAGCAGGGGTCCTTTATCCAACCCATTTTTTTATCGGAGCATCAATCAAATTTTTTTTGCAAGAGCTGACCAAGTAAAGGATTCTAATAAACAACGCTTTTTACCGAAGGGAACCAGTGAAGTGTTTTATTATATTGAAGTTCGGGCTTACTTAGTTTAATGCGTCTTATCGACGCAAAGGTTCACTTCTTCCGTAAGTCGTTCGCAATAGCAGCTTTTTATGGAGCCGGTCAGCAATCATCGAAGTAAAGCAAGCCTCTAGCAAATTTGCCGAAACAAGAACAAGAATGAAGGAACATATGTTGGAAGTGACGCTAAAAATTTCCCGGAAATTCAGTCCTTCTTTGAATCGCAAGCCATGTAAGCTGCAATAAAATCTCGACACAATCTGACATGTGCGATGCGCAGACGTTCGTACGAGAATGTGATGTGTATAGGCACTGCTTTTCAGGTACTCGAGGTACAGGTGGGCAGATATTATCGCGGAAACGGTTTTTACGAAGTAAACCAACTAAGGAATTAGATAATAAAGTAAGTAAATAGGAAAGTATGTAAGTAAGTAAGAACGTAAGAAAGCAAATAAGTAAGTACTCAGGTGAGTACCAGCGTGGCTTTCGTATCTGACCTCAAAAAGCAAGAAAGTTGGTCGCCCTAAAAATGCCTAATCAAAGCATTTAGCAGTAGGCTATTTGCTGACTCACCTTCGAGAGTTTGAAAAAAAAAAGGCCTTGATACGAGCTCGATCCACTAAGAAAGGTAATGTCACTTTTCCTCAAATTTACCCTGTAGAGGTTCTATTCGCAAGCTAATAATGATAACAGAGTTTCAAAACGCGTCCTAAATATGAAACCCTTAGCATTACTCCGACACTTTTGAAAGAACACATTTTTTTGCATTCCAGCTTCCCGGAATAACGATAACTGAACCAGCAAGCTTAGTACATTTACGAGCAAAAGTCACTTTGATCATTTTCTCCGCGCCTGCAATATCAAACACCTAAGAAAACGTTCACAAATAGTACACACAGCAAGCACATGAAACACATAACTGGCATTCATCATCAAGGTCAGCAAAGTTATTGAAAAGCGGGTTACTACAATACAGACCCGAATCATCATGCAGCAAGATAAACAGTATATTCAAAAGACAGTATACAGTATATTCAAAAGATCACGTATGATACTTAGCTAAGCCTCAACAAAAAATTAACTGAGATGGGCATTAATACAGCCAACTTCTCTAACTTTATCATATACACAGACGAATTAGGGAAAAACAAACTATCAAGTTGTAAACTCGAGTAATGGCATGATAAGTTTTAAGATGGCTTTTCTATTAAAAAGGACCGCTATTCCTGTGTATTTGATCTATCGTTAGGAAAATACGCTTTAAACATAACCGGAGTGGAGTAGAGGTAGGCTCCGCAATTAATAGTTCATATGAATGCCATATACACCGACTTACAACTAGTCTGCTAACTGTTCGCGTTTAAAAGAAGATCCTACTGCAATATATTCACCAGTCAGTCAGTCTATTCATCCAAGAATTACCTGCACAAATAGCATTCCCCGAAGTTCCCACTACAAAAGAGTATACAACGTAACAATTTCTAATGTCAGGTTTGGACGCACTTCAGTTATTTCTTTGAATTATCACTCCATTTGATGCGAGAGTTGCTAAATTCTTTCTAATGGCGCTGATGTTCATAACTGGCAATCCATGAAATAGAAACTTCGCAAGGGCCAAAGAACTGCACACAGTTTTGCATACCAGCTCCAAAAGAATTTTCATCGGCTTCCAGCCCATTTATCATACAGAGGACACTATGTCCTCTCGCAAATCATTTCCACAACGCTGGATTCCATTAGCTCTGGCTGCAAGCACCGGTGAATCGTACTGTTAACAGCTTCATCAAGGAGAAAGTGAACCAAATTTTCGTCGTCAACAAATCTCCATAAGTACATCTGCAGATAATGTGTGTCAACCTGCATTTGCTGGAGACCATATTTGCTGAATGTATGTAGGCGAACTGATTCTAGAAGTGTCTTAAGCGAGATTTTAACAATCCCAGTAAGAACTGAAACTTTGGTAAAATTTACAACATCAAAAACTTCTATCCTATCTGAAAAGAGCTTTTGGATATTGCTAAGCAAACTGGTATCCATACCTGAGCTGTAGGCAGGTTGACCTGCTTGAACCAGAGAACCAACAGCGCGAGGATTACTGTAATTGTGATTCCATTTGCTTGAGTCCGAGCTTGCAGCTTTCCGCACTCCCTCAGAAAAAAGAGATCCCACATGCATATCCATCACTGTTATGTCTTCTATCACTCGCTTCATAGCGGCTCGTACCGTTCGTGGTTCTATTGTGTTAAGCCAGTCACGGCTTTCAACACTTTTACGTACCATTTGGGATATCATAAACCCTTGAACGTTAACATATTGACTCAGGACTTCCTGCGCAGCAGTTCTGAATTCTCCTGAGAGCTGCTGAAGTGAAGTAATGATACAGCCCTCACGAATTTCTTGGTCTATCGGAAATCCATCTTCTGCAAGCTTAACAAGTTCACTGACACCTTTATCTGACATGTCAAGGCAAAGACGAGACAAAATTAGCAACAAAGAAACGGTCAAGCTGTTTTCGTGAACGCTTTCCATGATTATATCATAGCAGCATTTCAAAATATATTTCAGAAATCCAACTACCAAACCTTCTCGTATGTCATCAATGCAAAATGGGCCTCTGAAGTATGGCTTAATCGAGAATGTCACATCTGGATTAACAAAGGCTTTCAAACTCTGTAGAACAGACTTAACAAGACCTTGAATGCAGTTGAATGACTGCTGGAATATACTAGCAATAGGCAAGCTATCTGTCCCAATTATTTTCGAACTCAGCAAGGCCTGGCGTGTATTTGTAATAATTACCTTCAGTTCCTTTGACATATGAGCCAAGCATTGAGACACATGACAATGGGCAGAGAAAGCAACTATATTAGTGGAAGTTCGATCCATTCCAGATTCTGGGAATAGTTGATGAACAGCTTGAACCTTGCAGTAAAACTTATCCAGTGCGCGAACAATAATAGTGCTACCTTCTTCATAAGTTAACAGTTCTAATCTTTGACGAACATACTTAAAGAAATCCGTCATATGATCCAATATAAAGTCACTTAATTTCTCATTAGCCACTTCTCTGATTTTCTCGTTACCAGAAACCAATCCTGAGTTTGAGCTCCTAACAACAAACAACTCGTTGTAAGAAGCGATAACCAAGGCAATATCACTCAGAAAGCCAGTGCAACAACAGTCCATGAACTCCAGAACATCAGGAGTCACCTGAATCAAATTCTCATGGTTCTCTATTTTGCCTGTCATCTTATCATTTCCATCACCAACCATTGCCTTTAAAATAGCCAAGCTCTTTGCAACCTTTTCTCTTGCCAAGGAAAGAAATTCTTCACAAAGCATCCCAGGTGGCTCCCCAAGCCTTGCAAGCAAATCAACACACTCTGCCAGTTTCTTCGTATTGGAATCAGGATCTTGCAGCTGGTGTCGCAACTTATCCATGAGGTTCGCAATGATCAGCTTACAATCATGATGAATGCCTTCAAAAGACGGCATATGCTTGTATTTTTGCAGCACATCTTCGGCCTTTGTGTAGTATCTAACTGCCAATCCGAATTGATTCATTTCAATGCACTTCTGAAGGCGAGAAGGCAATTCAAACAAAAACTGCAGCTTGTGAAGCAATGTATGCACACCAGCCAAATTAGAAATATGGCTGCGCCTCTCATACATCGCATCACTAACAACATTGCTAAATTCCGTTAAGGATGTTAGAGTCTTTTCAAGCTTATCCATTTCATCCTCCATCTTCCGAAAATCACTTTTCATCTTTTTAATAGTATCTGTTGCACTGATAAACTTGTTGTAATTTTCATACACTAGCGTCTGCATGTCGCTATCCAGACTTCGAATCTCTCTAACTATTTCAGATTCTTTATCCATCAGCTCGTGAAGGGTCATCTCTTTAAACAGTTTACCCAAAAAGGCTTCATTTTGAAAGGCTCCGTCATTAATGTCATAAACATCAGCTGTCTCAGCTTTGGAACCATAAAAAAGCTTCAGGAGACCACGTTTCCTTCGACGAGAAATATCCTCTTCATCCACACTCTCGTCCATTTCGATAGATTTTCCTCAGTACCAAGAAGTAGAGGCTACAAGGATACTGTGCACGGAGAGAAGTGTCGGCGCTGAACATTGCTCGAAACGCATGCGTAATGGCCGTGACGTAATCCACATAAAGCAGCAAAAAGAACCAACTCTCTATTGCGTACAGATCAGTGCAAGAACCTCAGCAGAAAAACATTAAAACAAGTACCAACCAAACGATTTGTAGTACTTAGGATAACATGACTCTCAATCATAGTCTTATCAATATGACCAACCTTTGTATAATCCCAATCATCGTTACCATCACCCTCAACGCAATCATCTTAAGAAATTACATCCAGGAAAACGACCGCACCCTTCAAGGCGAAATTGTTTAGTTTTTTAGCTTTAACTCAAAATAACATGTAATACTAATGAAACCTCCTAGTATCAAAGTAGCTAAAAACGAGTACATTCGACTTGAAGTTGAGTACTGTGAAATGATAACACGAAAATTTCTTTTCAGACTCGTAATCTGTCAACGAAGCATAAAACGTAACCCATTTTTTAAATATCATATCATATTTTTAAATTATTATCTATTGCTTCGGATTCTTTCGGAAAATTAGTACTAGGTTGGTGTGTGGATAGATTATCTTCTTTGCTGCCCTTTCTTGCGTTTGTCCTGCAATCTTGTCCCTCTCCGCAAGGTTGTATTTGTTATCGAATGTTATCTACTAATTTTGAAATAGTCATCACGGTTAACGTGAAAAAGCCTTTTCAACTCAGAAAACTCGAAACAAAGAGCATGTGGTATTGGGGTGACGATCTTGCAACTTATGTTATTTCAAAAAGTCCAAAAATCGATTTATGGTAGCTAGCCAAGAAATTTCGAAGATTGCTCGTGTGGTATAAAAAAATGGTCAATAGCTCAAGAATGCGAGACTATAACCTGCTAGAATTTTTGCTGCCTGAATTCAACGTTTATTCCGAATAACAAGCGCTTCATTGATTTTCGCAGAAGCTGATTGAGTAGAATTACTTGTCAGCTCCAAAATATCTATTTGTACTCCAGATATTCACTATCCACCCTACCTATGTTGAAGGCACTATTTACTCCTAAACCCTTCGTGGTCCAAATCACCTGAAACGCTATGAAGCTTAATAGGAAGGCTTGGTGCTGGGCTTAAATAGTCATTGAATTAAGAAAATTTTGAGTTTAATAAAAAATTTATACTTGCTTGGGGAGCACCGCATTCCCTCGAGCTTGAGCAAGCAGTTTCGGGTTAGCCCTGCGGTAAGGCTTAGGTTTTGGCCCTAGAGGTAATCGTATTAACTAATACAGTAACGAATAATTGCTCTATTGTATATAAAAGCTCTATTGGCTTGGCGTAAAGAGCATTACTCAGTAAAAAAAAAACAAACATGCCGACCATTTTTGGTCTTGTAACTAGGGCGGAATCTTCGACTCATTGGCTCTGTTAAGAAGGGCCCTCCTTCCCGTTTAGCGACCTTGTATACTTGTGGTGTACGAGGTATATTTCGGCATGCTTTTCGGGAGAAAATAAAAATTGTTGTTGTTATTCTTGTTACTGATTTGAGAAGAACTCGTCTTAGAGCATCGCATTGTAGAAACTAATGAGGACTCACGGGTAGGTTTTGCCGCTGCAGCAGCAAGTTTCTGTATGCTCCATAGAGGTATATATCGTGTATAATAACTCTATGGTCAGGGCTTATCTTGTGGAGCGATTTCCATAGGGCTTCCAGTGCACGATTTGGGGTATGCGCATTAAAGGATCCTGCCCACATGCCATGTAAGCTTTAGCAAGCAGGCCTTTTGACTGTGCTCGTCCAATACTGTTGCCTTGATGGAGAGGAGACATCAGTCTAACCAGGTATGGACTATATAGGTTTTGTTTTTATTACCCATAAGTTATTTATATATTTTTCCTTAATCTAGTTAGTCGCCATCGAAAATACTACAAACATAGGATAATACTCACAAACGCAACACATACAGATAAGACAATTTGGAGTTTTACTTGCTACCGGACATGGATCCCCTAGAAGATCGTAGGTCCTTTTATGGGGCACTATTGGCATAGTTCATACTCTATGAGCACTTTCTTTAAGGGGCTTCATATGATCACAGTGTTTACAGAGTAGAATTACACATAACAAGCCTATGAGGCAACGATGGCTTCGGCAGTTTACCTGAGGTGGCGTACTATCGCTTCTTCTAGATAGCATGGGTTTTGCTTAACTGGCAATTCATATGAGGTTGGGGAACAGTCAAACAAAGATGTTTTATGTGACCTTCGATAAATGGTGATTAGACATGAGAGCAACGTAAAAGAATGAGACTTTTCAACGAAAATTATGTTGCAAGCGTCTTCAGGATTTCAATATAGTAATGTTAGATGTGAAGACTCCAGGAGTAATTTTTGGTATCCTTTTAGAATGCATCTATTAATTTGCTTTCTTTAGCCCTGTTGCTTTCAAAACGATTCCAGATATAATCCCCAAGTTATGGTTGTCTGCTGCTCACGTCCCAATGCTGAAAAACACAATGGCTGATTATGCGTCGCGAAACGTTCTGGATCGTACACAATGGATAATACAAAACTCTACTTTTCAACTCATCGTCCAAAAATGGGGTCAAGCAAGTGTGAGCATCTCTTTTAAGCAAAAAGATACTACCACGTGTGTCCTATCGGTCTGACCCAGAGGCATTCGCTATTTATTGTTTCCCTAATTAATTAGGAGATCTTTTCCCATAATTATTTCCTCTTTTTTGTGCCAGCCATGAAGAAGATACGTAGAGTAGTAGAGTTTTCCGGAGACGCTAAAGAAGAACTTAGATTTATTTGAGAGTTGTATTCTTCTACTGCTAATACTCCTTCTACTACTGCTACTACGTAACCTCTGGACATAATTAAATGCATGTATTCATATACTTTTGGGAGGGGGAAATTGTTGTATGCGTATTGTCCAATCATTGAGCAGGGACCTTGTCTGGGGGTCTTCCCTGCCGACTTCTTCCTCCTTTTTCCAGCTCGAGTGGAGTTTTCAGGCTCTTCCTCCATGATGACCTAGCTCGAGTGGGGCCCAGGCGCTACCTCCTGCATAGTCAGCTGCTCCTGGAAGCATAATGCTGACATTTGTCAACTGCCCAGAGATGTACAGGCTTATTAGAAGCGTCTTCAAGACCTTCCCTTCCAAAATACTCAAAGATATTATTCTTGAGCTTCTTCACAAGAAGCTCGCCATTTAGGAAAATACTATAATCTTAACCAAAGGTTCCCGTGTATGTTTACATCTGCCATGTGCCGCCACATCACAATTTGAGGTGCCTTAAAAAAAAACGCGCAAATCCGGTATTTAGCAAATGGTAGTCAAGCCTTGGAGTTCTCGATTTAAGACTATATGTGCTTAGTTAAAGGCGTGACCTGTAAAAATGGGTTTAGCAGTTCAAGAGCTCCCTTGGCAATCGGCTAATATAAATGTTCTAGTCTAATTAAGGCAATTCGTTCGCTTTACCAAATAAAATTGCTCACGATCTTAACAATGCCACTTGAAGCTGTTGTAGTGGAAGAATCTTATCTATAAACCATACTTTCGCTTATGCTAAACCTTTTCGGTTAATGCCGAGGGCCTTCATGCCTAAGTCGCTTCTAATTTTGACAATCGTGATTTCTGCATGGTCTAGTTAAACAAAACGCTCTTCTGTTTTGCTCTGGTTAATGAGGGAACCTGAGGCGTCCTGAATATCTAGGATGAATTTTCTTACTTCCTTACGGGTTTGCAGTGTGGCCAGAAACATAGCTATATCATAGCTTGCAAGTCCTTTCCTGCCTTTATTTACCCACTGCTAGGAGGTGTGTTTTATTGCCTGCCCTGTGGCTTCTGTTACAAGAGTGTACAGCAACGCTATGAGTGAACCACCTTGCCGCACCGAATCTCAATAGGGACTGGGTGATGTTACATTGGCGCATGACGTTGTGGTCCAGTTAAGGACGAAAGACCCAAAACTTAAATAGAGGATCGCGATACGGAAGGAGTAAGACTCAAGTTGCAAGAGAGCGCCCGTTTTTTTTCTACCATGGCATAGAATGTTGCACTAACTAGTCAGATTGTTAAGTATAGATATACCTTGTACTAAGCAGGTTTGGCTGATGTCACTGCCCAAGTGTTTGGAACTTCTCTTCCAGAAACTCAAGAACGAGCGTTTCGTTTTTCTGTAATAAGCACGCATACAAATATAAAGGATTAGTTAATAAGACGCAGGAAAATGGTTAATGGAAATAAGGTGCTTGCGCGGTCTATGGTTAGAAATTTTCAAAGCCATCAATATTATGAATCATGTGGATATGAACGAAATATTTCAACTACAGAGAAAGAGGTAATTCGTACGTAGAAGCTATACGTATAACTTGACAGTACCCCAAAAGAAGTCGATTTGGATCTTGAAATTTGAGATCCTTAGGCCAAAGGATTTGAAATCCCCCAACAAAACGCCATATATCATGTTCTAATGAAAGACTCTTCAAGTTAAATTTAAAGTATTGGGATGGATATAAATGTTTATGTATTGTTTGCGAGCACCAAAGAGGCGAGTCAGGTAGATTTATATATTGTTTGATGATTGATTTAGCTTATCGCTAAAACGAAGACAAGAAGCCTATTATTTCCCTATGTAAATGTCACGCTACACTCCTGAAGTCAAGCCTTCCTGGTCAGTACCGTTTTGAGGCAGTAACGCATGTAGTACACATGTGACCTCAGTGTAGCAAGCTTTTACGTTCCCAAGATGTGTTTGAAGGGTGTAAAGTTGCCGCATAGACTTAAGTTTGCTCAAGCTAGCTTTACACCACCGTAAAACTTTAAGTATGAATGTGATTTCAAGTCATGTGACAACATAAATCACAATACAATATATCGCACACTACGTTTCCACCTTTTTTTTTTTATATAGAACTCCAAGAAACTCACTTGATAAGACATAATGTAATAAAATATAAATAGAAGCAACTTACCACTTTTTTCTCACACACCGGAACGTGTAGGCTCAAAGAACGTTTGTGACATACATCATAAATCTATCAATCTGGGGTCATCATCAAAATACTCACTACCGATAATACTGACGCAAAGATCAATAGACACGTACCTTGCTCGCGTAATCGTAAGTTGTCGAGCACACTACTTCAAAACATCATGGCAAACATGCCAGCTAGATATTAATCACCGCTTATAAACAAATCTTACATATATTAACCTGAGTAAGAAACAATGTAATCGTCTTCCTACAACTAATCTCAACATCAAAATAATACCAAAACACGTCCATAAATATATACAAAGAAGGCAAAATGGGAGCCTCTTTGACGCCGTGCAATGGATTAGTGTCCAACCTGCAAGAGTACTCCCCATGCGAGATAAGCAGAGTAGCAAAGAATGATGGCTCGCACCCGCAGTACTGTCGAACCAGTCCAGCAGCGACAAGCATGCGCAGTGCACATATATCGTCATGCCGAGTCCCCAAGCACGCCAAAGAATCGAACGAGTAAACTAGTGTAAGCCGGCCAACTAGGAGAGCCTCCACGCGGCGGTCGGTGGGCAAGCAGGGTATATGACATATTTTTGTGGCTACCCTGTTTGGTAAATCTCCTAAGAAGACCTAACCAGCACAGTAAGACTTCGTCGTCCACTGGGATCGTTGGAGCATCAACCAGTCGTCTGAGCCTCCCTTTGAGGGCACGTATCGAGCTCTTTAGCTCCTTGGTTGGCTCATCCGACGACTGGCCTCATTTGCTGTCACCGACGATCGATGGACTGCGCATCCGGGGAAAATCCTGGCTCTTCACCAACAACATACTTGTGTAAAGTCTAGATGGGGTACGGGCCGGGGTAGTGTTCCTTAATTGTGGTAGCGTACCAAATCAGCACTAGCCTTATGCAATTTCGATGGAGCAAAGCGCTTTGCAGTGCTTGCGACAACTAATATTGCCTTAGGACATTAGGATTGCTCTAATCATTAAAATTTATAATTAAAATCAATAAAATATGTGATTAAAACGAATGGAAGAGCGGTTTTACGCCCATATATCGTTGCGACTCTACACACACTTGAGATCAAAGCCTCCTTGGTAAATCCCGTTTTGAGGCAGGTATTTCAAGTCGCACCTGTGAGCGGTGTAGCTAGATTTTTATTTATAGGAGCAAATTTTTTGAATTCTTTTCTTTCTTTTATGTGCGCTCTTGAGTACCGAGTATAAACAAATTTTAGTAGTAGTACTACTACACTATGTCATTGAATCATAGGGTTGCCTGGTCAAAAGACAAATTAGAATCATTGCATGAACGGTTGGAATGGAAGTACGTGTTTGCCATTTGCCACACCACTTTCTTCGTTAATACAGCTTTGAGTTCAAACTCATAAATAAGCGAGCCATTGCCTTCCGAATCTGGCAGCTGTCCCATATCCTCGGCTTTTGAACGCGTTCATAGCTTCGCAAGAGCTTTGGTGCGCTTTGAGGTGGCATGAGACTTTACATATCTACACGCAGATACTTTGTGATGGACTGAACGCTCCGAGCAGGAAATTCTGACTGAAAGCGAATGGTGAACTCTGATGGGGTGCATCCTTGCTGAGCCTCGGTGGGCAGCACCACGCGTGTCCGACTGATGTTAAACTTCAATTGCCGAAAGGAATAAGTGCAAAAACCTCAATACTCTCTTTCAGTGTCTAGGAAGATTTCTTTCGTATGGAGCCATCCAACAATTGGCGAATCAACTCTCATCAATAGCTCGATGAACATCTCCTTTTGTTAAAACATTAAAGCTTTAAAGAATGCGTCCGCGCACACACTTGCGAGTCAAGAGTAGAGCATATTAACTCCATGTATTTCTCCTACTTTTACCGGCGCAGTCCTTAGATCTCGGCTCCACTCACTATTCTAGGGATGGTGCCTCGGATGACGCATTCTTGGAAATCTCACTCTACCGTTTATTTTTTACAGCCAGGCAGTGACCACGTCACTTTACAGGCTTATGGCAAATTCATACGTCGGCGATGCTTTACGCATGGGACAATAGTGATCACACTTTCTTGCTTTTATTACTTGCTCACTCCCATGGAATGTGCGCGGAGCAATAAACCCCCACTGGTGTGCCCGCGAATGTCTACTACTACTACTACTATTACTACTACTACTACTACTACTACTACTACTACTACTACTACTACTACTACTACTACT
>QQSS02178386.1:0-14658 GCA_003687565.2 Craspedacusta sowerbii
AGATGCCTGAATCCACAAAAGCAGATAAGTTTTTCGGTCCCACTTCAAGTAAATGGTTACGGAACCGAAGCGCTACTTGACACTGGAAGCGAAGTATCTCTCCTCGACTCGAAATTCTACAACACGATGCAACCGGGGCAGCAACTGAAGCCGACACGCCTTCGCACAACGACCGTTAATGGCGAAGAACTTCACTTACTGGGAAAGACAGACGTTAACATCGTTGTCGGACGAGCTTTGGCAAGCGTTGAAGTCTACGTCATGGAACGCCGTCCAAAAGATGTCCTCTTGGGGGCCGATCTACTCGATATGTTGCGTGGTCGACTACTGCTGGACAACTTGCCATCATGCATTATCGTAAATGGCGACGAAGTTCCAGTCTACATAGCGCTATCCGCGACAGCAAAAAGGAAAGTTTCGAGAGTCCAAGTTATGACCAGATTGACGATTCAAGCACGGTCCCGCATGGAGCCAAGGTGGAAGATGAGCCAAGGTGGAAGATGAGCCATACGGCGAGCTCGGCTGCGACTACCTGTTTATGCACGGTACGTCTCTGCCTGTCAAAAAGAGCATCTACGCTGCCAATGAAGTAGTGCGACCAACGGCCGACGGAGAGATCGTGGTGCAAGTAAAGAACTTGATTACCAACCCGGTCACACTTAATCCGGGAACCGTACTAGGCAGCGAGGAACGAATCCAACTCGATGCCAAAGACGATACTGACACGAAGCAACAGCTTCCGGACTTTCCGAATCCTACAAATCCTGCAGAGCCATGGACGTATGAAGAGTTGATCGAGGCGGCAAGCTTTGGACAACAATTGTCAACGCGTGAGAAACATTCGATCACTCAAGTTCTACTGGCCGAAAGTGAAGGGCTTGCAAATACAGATAACGATCTTAGGCTGATAAACAACTATGAGCATGAAATCTCTGTCAATGGCCCACCAATCAAGTCGTTTGGACACATTCCGCGTTCCCAATGGAAGCGTTTGGATAAACAGATTGACAGCATGTTGAAGAAAGGAGTTATCGAATCTTTGACGAGTTCCTGGAGGCTTAGACCTGTTTTTGTTCTAAAGAAAGACGGAGGAACTAGATTTTGCATCGACTACCGCCAACTCAACAAGCGCATGGATGTGGATGCATATCCTCTATCAACAGTCTCTGATGTGTACGACAGCATCGGAATCGGGAATGTTCCATTTTCAGTTGTCGATACGCAATCTGCGTATTGGAACATTCGCGTGGCAGAGAAAGGCCGTCCAAAGGCTGCGTTTGCAACGCACCGTGGTCTCCTTCAATTCATGTGAATGCCCGTCGGAATTGCAAATGGACCAGCTTCATGGATGCGTGTTTCCGATCGCATATTGACTGGGTTGCAATTCGAAATTTGTTGCGCATTTTTTGACGACACCATCATATCGGGGTCTGGCATCGACAAGCACAACGAAAACCTAAGCACAGTGCTGCGCGCATATCGTCTGAATGGCGTCAAACTGAAGCTTAAAAAGTGCAAGTTTGGGGTGGAAAGGGTCGTATATCTTGGCCACCTTTTGGATAAAGATGGT
Organism: Craspedacusta sowerbii; assembly: GCA_003687565.2. Lineage (NCBI taxonomy): Eukaryota > Metazoa > Cnidaria > Hydrozoa > Limnomedusae > Olindiidae > Craspedacusta > Craspedacusta sowerbii. The sequence goes on from QQSS02178386.1 coordinate 1,571, forward strand.
CGTCGGCCAGATCCAGCAAAAGTAGATGCTGTACAAAAGCTTGCAGCGCCAGGAACAAAGCAGCAATTCGTCAATTTACCGCACTGACGTCGTATATGAGATGCCACATTCTTCACTACGCCGTTATTGCCCGTCTATTGACAGAGCTAACGAAGAAAGATGTCGCCTTCTGCTGGGGACCCAAACAACAAGCCGCGTTTGAAGAGCTGGAAAGAAAGTTAACTACTGCACCGTGTTTGGCGTATCCCAACTTCAAGAAAGCGTTCATAGTTCACACAGATGCGTGTATTGAGGGACTTGGTGCTATGTTGCTGCAAGAAGGTTCACTCGGTCCACAGCCAATTGAATATGCTTCGAGACCTCTGCAAGGCAGTGAGAGGAACTATGGCATTACAGATTTAGAATGTCTCGGAGTCATATATGCAGTGAAGAAATTCAAGTCGTACCTGTTTTGAGCGAAATTCACAATTTCCGCAGATCATTCAGCGCTACGATACCTGTTTACTGCCAAACAACTAGATGGAAGACTGGCAAGGTGGGCAATATGGTTATTGCAATTCAATTGCGAAATAAAGTGGCGTCCTGGAAAAGTCAATAGAGATGCAGATGCCTTAAGTCGTCTTCCACGCGTTTCATGTTGCCCTGAAACACCTGGAGAATGCGTTGCTCAAAATGTCCGCGAAGATTGCAGCGATTCAAAGAGTGCAACTATCCGTGAAGTGAACGTCTCGCCTCACCAAGAGCAAACAATAATGGATTTACGAACAAAACAGCGCGCCGACCCAGCTCTAAAAGAACTCATCGACTATCTTGAGCACGGAAAAGTACCCGTTGATTCTAACGCAGCGCGCCGAGTTGTTGCTGAATCTTACTGCTACATTATCGACAGCGATGGAACCCTGAAGTATCGCGTGAGACCTCGGAAAGGAAGGGAAGATGATGTTCCATTGAGGACCGTCATTCCAAGCAGTCTCACCGGAGCATTAATTTGCGCGTACCACGACTCGGCAACGTCTGGCCATTTTGCTACATTTAAGACGTTTGCAACCATTATGAAGGATTATTATTGGCCGAAAATGTGGCAAGACATTGACCAGCATTGCCGAAGATGTGAAGCTTGTGCCAAAGACCGCGTGAACAACGTACCAAGCTGTAGACCATGAAGGCATCGGAACCTTTCAAAGAGTCGCAGTAGATCTGATGGTCCGTTCACGCCTACTTCAAGCCTAAACATATACATCGCAGTCTTCATCGACTACTAAACAAAGTATATTGAAATAGAGGCCTTGCGGGACGCAAGTGCTCGTACGACGGCGGATGCGTTCATATCACGTGTCGTCTTACGTCCGGGGTGCCCACAGTTACTACTATCCGACCAACGAGAAAACTTTCGCTCACTGCTGGTAGATGAAGTCGCACAGTTATGTCGCGCAAGAAAAGTATTCACGACACCATATCATCCTCAGTCTGATGGATTGAATGAGAGAATACACGAACCAATACTACCAATGCTTCGAACACTTGTCAGCGAGGAAAATTCAGACTGGGATCAATGTCTGCCGTATGTCCAGTTTGCTTACAACGCATCGGTGCAGGTCTTTACGAACGAAAGCCCGTTCTACTTAGTCCATGGACGAGATGCGCGAATTCCTATAGACTTAGAAATGGCAATCTACAAAGGCCAAAGATTTAAGTCACCTTCCGATTATGCACTTATAATAAACGCTCGCATCCAGAAAGCATGGAAACCCCGTCAACAGATTGCCGAATCTCAGTTTCAGCAGAAACGACAGTATGATCGCAGCGCCCATGGGAAAGATATTCGTGAAGGAGAAGCTGTGTGGATGACAAACCATTCTCGAGACAAAGCGAGCAGGAAGCTACGACACACAAAGTCTGGACCTTTCCGAGTGCTGGAGATTGACGAGAAAAACGCAAAGATCGTCTCTATCCGACAGACCAGCATCCGAAGGAAAATGGGTGTCGCGCGATCAGTTGATCCCACGTGTTGGTCCTTATTTGGCGCCCTTGCAACCTAAAGTTGTTGTGAGCGACTATAGCAAGCCTGAATTGGGTCGTAAAGTCGACTTGGATCGAGCAGCACAACCGGTGGAACCAACAGATCAAGATGCATTCCCATGCTCAATATGTGGAGTGTGTTGGTTTGAAGGAGGACCAGACGTCGTCGCTTGTGACGGCTGCGACGAATGGTTCCATTTTTCATGTGTCGGAGTGGTCGACGCCCCTTCGACGGAAAAGTGGTTTTGTGCGGACTGTGCGAAACAAATGTAACAACGAAGATTGAGGACGATCATTTTCGAAGGCGGAGCATGTGGTGAAGGCCTGTTGCGGAGGCGAACGCATAAAACAAAGTGTGTGCCGTGGGGCTTGGGAGCCGCGTCACGTGACATTTGTTTACGTAAATTGCAATGTTTTCGTATGTAGGAAGTCTCATGAAATGTAACTAATTAAATTAACGAAGTTACGTAGATGTGTTGGTGATCAGCACATACGTTTGTAAATGCTTACATGTTAGACGGATGTTATTGAAGGATGTCTTGCGCAGTTGACTTGTGCTTGCGCAGGAGTTCATGTTATGAAACATGTCAATGTGCGTAGTAGTAATTATGTAGGCGTATGTTTACTTGTAAATTGGTGAGTGCCACATGTATATAAATACGGAGAAAATTTTAGAAGAAGCAAGTCAGTTTTAAGCGTAGAACGAAATACATAACTGGTTCGCTTGCAACACATTGAAGTATTCTTATACTAATAACGGCAGGCGACCGCGTTACACAAACACCCACCTCACACAACCCTGTGACTTTATTCAGAAAACGCAAAACGAATTTCTTACGCGTGATTCTTGCATAAGCTTATTATCTGAGACTTACCTAAGTCTTACTTTGCTTTGATATTCAGTTCACCATTTTTATTTTGAGATACTTAGCTTTTAAAACTCTCGACGCTTGTGATCTATGTGACGCAGTCGAAATAAAGGCGACTTCCATTACCGCAAGCTTTGAGTTTCCGCGTGTTTCAGCCTTATTACCGGAGCTTTGTTACGACTTTCTCGGTCCCAGGCACGATGCGTGGTATGCATTACCTTTTTTTTCTTCTTTTTTTTTGTAGCTCGCGAAATGCCAGAACTATACTTAGGACTGTACTAGGCAACTCCTTGGCGTATAACAGGCCAGCGTATCATACTCCTTAGCTTTTCATATATTTGATCATGTTTGGAAAGCCTTATTGCCCGTTTTGTATATATGTTATTGTAGAGTGAGTCCTGCGGCATTTATGGACAATTTTTCATTTGCAGCTGTAAGACTTTGTAGAAACCTCATAACCATTAAATCGTTTTATAATACGGAGTGCAACAGCCCAAAGGCATATCACCCTCGCACCACTCATGTATGCCTACGACATATGAAAATTTTAAGATCTGGCATTATAAAAACAAACGGAGGATGACATCGCATTGTTTAAATTACCTGCAAAATATCGCATAATAACTAGTCACCAAAATTGCAAACGTGCATGTGGACTCGAACCCGAGACCTTTCAGTTCTTAGGTAACAGGCTTAACCACTGTGCTGTTGTGGCGATGCGTGTTTGCGCTTAGGATAGCATGCAATAATCTAATCAAAGATTCCGAAGTTTGAGTCAAAAGTTTGAACACGGTCAACAGTGAATTTTCTTCCGGACCACAATTACAAGAGAATCTGGCGGATGTTGCCTTTGACGAAATTAATGATTTCTCCGAAATTCAGAAGTATTCGTAATCGCTGATTTCCCATATCACTTCTGATTACCAATCGAATGTTAAGGGTTCATACTTAAAAAAATCTTAATGTTTTTGTAGTTATAGCGCTGCCTAGAATGCACCAATTTGCATGACAGGTATACAGCTTGATAAGACATGGGCATCAAATTATGGCTATTAAAGTTTAGTTTCAAGACCTTTGGATATCGGATTTGCTTGGGATCTATTAACATATCTTATCATGGTTGGTTATATTTAATGAAAGCTGTGTGTCAGCAGGTATGTTAACTGGCATCTTAAAAAGAAACGGAGAATGACATCGCATTGTTAAAATTACCTGCAAACTATGGCATAATATCTAGGCATCAAAAATACAAAAGTGCATGTGGACTCGAACTCGCGACCTTTCAGTTCTTAGGCAGCAGGCTTAACCACTTTGCTATTGCGCTTTGGATAGCATACAATAATTTAATCCAAGATTTCCAAGTTGGAGTCAAAAGTTTGAATACGGTCAACAGTGAACTTTCTTCTAGACCACAATTAGAAGAGAATCTGGCGGATGTTGTAATTGACGAAATTAATTTTTTCTGAAATTAAGAAGTATCCGTAATCTTTGATTGCCCATATCACTTCTGATTACCAATCGAATGTTAAAGGTTCATACTAAAAAAAATCTTAATTTTTTTGTTGTCTAAGCGCTGCGTAGGATATACCGATTTGCATTAAAGGTGTACAGCTTGATAAAGTATGCGAACCAAGTTGCGGCCTTAAAAGTCAAGTTTCAAGGTATTTGCATATCGGATTTGCTTATGATGTATTAACATATCCTATCATGGGTGGTTTATATAATAAAAAGCTGGTCGTCGGCAGGTATGCCGCCTCTACGTGTTTTTTTTTTAATACGCGGTGAGGTAATAAGGCACCTATGTTTCCGTCTGATTTTACAATGAGGGTTTGCCAAATCTTCTTCAATACTTAACTATTCCGATTCTGAGATTTAAGATCGGGCATCTTTAAAAAAAAACGGAGGATGACACTGCATTGTGAAAATTACCTGCAAAATATGGCATTATAACTAGTCACAAAAAGTACAAATGTGCATGTGGACTCGAACCCGAGACCTTTCCGTTCTTAGGCAATGGGCTTAACCACTGTGCTATTGTAATGATGCGAAGTTGAGCGTAAGAACAACCTAATCCAAAATTCCGAAGTTGGTGTCAAAGATTTGAACAAGGTCAACAAAGGAACTTTTTTCTTCACCACTACCAGGAGAGAATCTGGCGGATCTTGGTATTGACGAAATTTAAAAAAAATTCGGAAATTCCGAAGAATCCGTAATCCTTGATTGTACATGTCACTTCTGATTATCAATCGTATGGTGGTAGTTATGGTCATGGGTAAAAGTAAATAGAATCTTAATATAAATGCATAGGACACCAATTTTTTTTTACAGATCTACGGCGTGATAAGAAATGCGCTCGCATTTTACATCTTTCGCGTTTATTTTAAAGGGGTTGGATATGGTTGCTATTGTTATTAGTTGTTAATATTTTCTTAGAATCTATCAACATATCTTTACATAGCTGGTTATATTTAATAACGGCTGTGCGTCGGCAGGTATGTTATCTTTTCGTTCTGTTCTTGATATGCGGTGCACTAAAAGGGCACTTATGTTTCCATCATATTTTACAACGAGTGTTTGTCAAATCTGTTTCAATGCTTAATTGTCCCGATTCTGAGATTTAAGATCTGGTATCTTAGAAAGAAACTGAAGATAGCACTGAATTAACAAAATTATATGCAAAACACGGCACAATAACTAGTCACCAAAAATACACATTTGCATGGGGACTGGAACTCGAGACCTTTTAGGCAACAGGCTTAACCACTGTGCTGATGTGACGATGCGTGTTTAAGCTTTAAAAAATTATGAAATAATCAAATCCAAGATTCCCATGTTCGTGTCAAAAGTTCAACCACGGTCAACAATAAACCCTTTTCTGTACCACAATTAGTCGAGAATCTGGCGGGTCTTATCATTGACGAAGTTAAAATTCTCTCGGAAATTCAGAATCCGTAATCCTTGATTGTACATGTCATTTCTGATTTTCAATCTTATGGTAATGGGTCATAGAAGGAAATACCAATTTTTATTACAGTACTACAACGTGCTAAGAAATGCGCTCGCATTTTAGATCTTTTAAGTTTATTTTCATAGTTTTGGATATTGCTTTTTGGTTGCTACTTGTTAATGTTCGCTTGGGATCTATCAACATATCTTGGCATAGCTGGTTATATTTAATAAAAGATGTGTTGGCAGGTATGTTAACTATATGTTCTGTTCTTGATATGCGGTCCGCAAATTAAGAAGCTTGTCTTTCCGCCTGATTTTAATATGAGTGCGGATTCGTTCAATTATTTTTCAATTTATTTTCCGGAGATTGACTTTGTTTAAATTATTAAAAGGGTTTGTTTGTCATTTCACATATAATTTTCCTAGGTGTTGATACTTTGATGTGCATTTGAAAGGTTTGGCCAAGCTCTTTCATTCATCTGCATTTTTAATTTCTTCTGATGTGCACATGCAAGGTCTGGGACAAATCTATTTGCATGTACACTCGGTTTTGCGATTCAAGATTTGAAACGTACCCAAAAAGTACCACGAGAACAGATTAAAAAATAATTACAAGGCGACACAGATTCGTTCAATGTTTCAAAAGAAGAAAAATCTTCAGGAAATCATTTTGTTTTGAACTCGTTAAAAAATATTTGAAGGCGGCAGATCTAACCACTGCGCCATCAGCCTATGCTTGAAGGAGCGTAAATCCTTAAACTTCATTAAAGTTCCGAACATTCTCACCAGCCTAATTTTAATGACAAAATTTTTTGTTTTCTAAGCTTTTATGTCCAAGCAAAGTTGTAATTTTAAATAATTTAATCCGAGATTTTTTGACTTTGATATGCATTTGCAAGGATCGACAAAGCTTTTTCTTCCATCAGCAATTTTTATTTTTGCTGAAGCCTGGGGCAAATCGATTTTTATGTCTTTATACACTAAGTTCCTTGATTCAATATTTGAAACTGGAACAAAATAAAAATAATTACAAAGCCATACAGATTTGTACAATGTTTCCAGAAAAAGCCAGGAAATCATCAGGCTTTGTACTCGCTAATATAAGCTCTGAAAACGGCAGATCTAACAACTGCGCAGAGTGCCTATGTGCGAACGAGGCAGAGTGCCTATGTGCGAACGAGCTTAAATTCTCAAATGATATTCAAGTTCTGAACATTTTCGAGAGCCTAACGTTGACTAAATGACTAAAAAGTTTTGTTTTTTAAGTTTTGACACCCAAACGAAACTGTAATTTGTAATATTTGTTTCCGAGATTTTGTGACTTTGATGTGCATTGGCACAAACGTTCATGGAAGTGTGAACAATACATGCACCTGCATCCAGCGACTAGCATGTGAGGCTGGCTTCTGCGGCCAGCATGCAAGTGTGAACAGCACATACGATTGCAACGGTGGTCCAGTGATGGCCGGCTGATCGAAATTGGGGAGCCAATCAGAAGCGTGCTATCCATAAAAGCAAGAAATCCAGTGCAGTTTATTTAAGTTAGGGAAGTTGGGAAGAATGGGAATCTGTATTTTCTAAGGCCACAGCCATTGATCCGCTCGGAAAAATTAGTTCCAATAGTTGTTAGGTTGAAGACTTTATTCCAAGATATCTGCCGAGAAAGGCTATGGCTCCCGTGAGTGCGGCTAAAACAAGAGCAGTAAGCGAGTGGTCAAGGGAATTAGAAGTTGCCGGTTTTGCCTTATAAATGAACGGCGCATGATTGATTCGGCTCAGCTAATAGGATTTTGCAATGCAAGCCAGTTTGCATACCGGGCAGTTTTATACATTCGCACAGTTTGGGAGATGAACCAGACGTGAACATTCGCGTACATTCTCTTACATAAATAAGTTGAAGATTGCACCCATAAAGAAAAAAACAATGCCGAGGCTTCAACTTTTAAGTTGTTAACTTTTGGCTCGACTGGTAAAGTTAGCGCGTGGCGTTCCGCAAAAAAAAAAAAAAAAGAAAGTGTTTTCAATTGAAAATGGGATTTATTTACCCGACTTCAAAAACTGCATTGTGCTGGGTAATAAACAAGAATCACCAAAAGCGATACGTCGAGATCCCAGCGGTAGAGATTCGCAGTGTTACTCTTCCATGGTCTTGGGGATATGTCCCGGATATGACGTCGAGCAGTCGCGTTCGCGCCCTACGCAGGGTCCCGAAACTTATCTTCAGCGACAATGCCATAACTTTTAAGGAAGCGGAGACTAAAGCATTCGCACTAGATCGAGGCAAAAAATCGCGACATAATTTGCCAGAGGCTCCATGGATGGGCGTTGTGTTTGAAAGGAAGATTGGAGTGACAAAGCAAAGTTTGAGAAAGGTTCTTGGAAATGCTAGTGTAACGTACCAAGAACTTGAAACTATACTTGTGGAGGTCGAAAGCATTATAAACGATCGGCATATAAGCTATATTGATACAGCTGATACGTCCAAAGCTCTAACTCCGAATCATCTCATGGACGACGAGTGGCAGCCTTGAAAGATGAATCTTCTAAGTGTAGTGATGATGTTGCTGGTAGTTGTAACCTAAGCAGGCGATACTTGTATCGATTGAGGTTAATTGACCAGGCGAAATGGAAGTGGAAAACAGAGCATTTATATAACGATATTGTTTTAGTTGAAGACAGAGTGCCGAGAACTATGTGGCCGCTAGCTCGAGTGGGGAGTTTAAATCATTAATGGGGATGACTTGGTCAAGTGATTTGAAGTCTACATTAGTGGAGCGACCCATATGGAAGCTGTACCCTCTAGAGACTAAGCTAGTTCAGCACCACTTCAGAACAGCAGAACAACGTCAAGAGACATCGAAGCCACACATTCAACGCGCGAAAGCAACGCTACGCGTGAAGATGATGCTTCGCCCGAAGATGATGCCATGCGCGATGAAATGTTGTCCGAGGTGAGGCGTGTCGAAATACCGAGAAGCACGTCGTTCAACGCGTGCTGCAGCAGCCACAGCCGATTTTATGCGAAGACACTACGATCTGAAGTGAAGTAGCGTTCTGATGGTGCAATACACCGATTCCAATGAGAAAATAGGAAGCGAAGTCTGTTTCTGTGACGGCATCCGACTACTCAGCCGTTACAGGAGTCATAGTGCCTTGCATATAAGACTGCCTACTTTAAAAACTTGAGTTAATTAAAGATTATTCTGGAACATGAAGATGCTGAAACGACGAGAACAGGTGCAATCTTCAGGGCGGCAGTGTCGCGAAGCGGAAGATCCTTGGCGATGCGGAATAGGAGCAGAAGGTCATTTCCGACTATCGGGACCTTGAAGTTTGCCGAAAAGAACTCCTTGTAAATACCTGCGTATTTTTAAGTAGTGGTGATTGAGACAAATAGTCAGTCTACGGATAGCCGCGCAGAAGAAAGGTCGCAAGACGAGGGTAAAGAGTTATCTTCTTGTGCGAACTTTGGGCTGGGTTTTGGACGTCCGTCATAGGTGGGCTTGGGGCTGAGAAACTCAGAGTGTAGCTGGGTAGGTGGGAGGGGAGTTTCTTACGGGCAGCTCCACAGAGTACGTAGATTCAGGAATTTATTGAACCTTGTCACGGGGTTTGGTGACAGTTCATGGCTCGGGTTTCGCACTGGTGTTAACAAAGTTACGGATGTACTAATCAGAAACCAGTTTCGTGAATTCTTGATTAATAATTCATTACATTACATTACATTGCATTACATTACATTATACACCATGACATATAAGATACTATACGGCTTGATAAGATACTATTGGCTAAATAAGATATACGGCGATGATAAAATACTGTGTAATATATGTCATGGCTTATTACTAAATCATATTACCATATATTAAATGTCAATATATTATGATATATTACACCATATTAGATTAAACAAGGGCACGAACGACCGGGCTCAAACACTGGAACGTTTCGTTGGCCGACTCTTAAGCATAACTTGGGCATAACTGCTGGTGACTGATTTCTCCTCACAAAGAAATTTCCTGAAAAAGCCATGTGTAATTATACTCTTCGGACATACTCAACTGCCTAGTCCAACCGTTGCAAACGCAAAGGATGTTCTTCAAAGGGATCAACCCTGTCAAACTCGCCTTACTCGAACTCGATGGCGACTTATAGCAGCACGCATAGCCTAACGCAAAGCCTTCTATCCTCAGAAACGCCCGATTTGGTGAACGATGGCGGATTTTTGACGAGTTAGCATAAATAAATAAATAAAAACACATTTATATGCGCTTTCCATCTATTGATATTCATTCTATATCTTAGGACCTGTACCAGACGCGTGCTATGAAATAGCAAATACGTAACCATTGTGTTCATAACTGACTTTCGCGCCGAATGTAGAGCATATACAAGACCGAATAGCTCTTCAATTCTCGTACTTGTTTGTCTGTGCAGTGATAACCAGCCAAGTTCAACTTGCATATGGAGCTTTCAGTCCCAGCATAAGGCGAACCCTGCATATAAGAAAACACAAATATACATGACTGCTTCAAACTTTCTCAACTTCTGGAGCCGATATTTGCACCCGTGAAAACTTGCGCTCTGCCGCTGAAAACAATTCTAAATTTGACAACATCAAATCAGACATCACATCACAACACCTAAGATGCCGTGCTTTGCGGTATTTACGTTTATTTCTTTACGACTATCAAGACACTGATTTAAATCCAGACAATTGTCCAAGCTTGGCCTAAATAACCTCTACCCTCAGGCTAGCCTAGCCGCATCACGCAAGGCGGGAACGTTTGGCACGAGCCTATAGTGGCATTGCAATCGGAGCAGCGGTGTGAAACCTTAAAGGCTTGGTCAAATATTCAAGAGCACTGTAAATAAAAATGCGAAAGATATAGTTTTAGTATTTTTAGACCTCTGCTCCATTACCGAACACACACACAAACACACACACACACACAAACCCACAAGCTACCACAAAGCTTTGTGCTGAAAAGCATTCTCCTTTGCCCTGATTGAAGCTACACTTTGTCTTTAGCAAACCCAGCAATCGAATGAATAATGTAGGACACGATTTTCCATGCGAACAACTCATGGCAAACAGCCGCCTATTTCATACAACTCATAAGCAGTGCCAGGCAAAACGCAACTCAAGAGCGAAATCAGAAACTTAGTCCAACTTGCAGAAATAGGTATGTTAGTCAGAATTCAGACGCAAAAAAACATTTAATATAAAAATAACTACCTTTCGGAAAATGAGAGTAAATATGAACTTGCCAGGACGGAACACAGCCAGAACTCTCTCGATCAAACCAGCGTAAGATTTTAACTTCAAATTAGTCTCAAAGCTGGCATAGGAACAAATGGGTTGCGGAGTGACGTGAATCGTGTGATAAGAATCCCTGAACAAACCATTGAGCGAGTATCCGATCGGATCAAATATGACACCATCACGCAGAGAACCAGGAATTATGTTCGCGATTCCAGTAAACTAAAAACACAAGCATGTCAACCACTATCACAGTTGTAGAGGTAGCTACCTTTCAGCGATATGAAATAACAATGCACTTGAAATCTTGCGATTCCGGATTTAAAAACAAGCAAATCAGCGAAATGGATCCAATATTGAACATGAATACAAGCAATAGATTGGAAGATCTCAAGTAAACAACAAATACTGATGTGCTTGTTGATAGACGCGCGTGTTACCTGATCTAAAAAATTCTGTGGAAAACTGTTCTTTTGTAAGTTTTTATGGATAGTTTGAACTTCCTGATGGAAAATTTTCATGAACTACATGAAAGCAAGGCTCCATATAAGAGGCAACGAATCACACTAGCGAAGCTTAGAAAGTTGAGTTACAGTCAAGTGACGGTGAGTTTGCGGTAGACACTGGTTGAAGTCTTAGCTTCAAAAAATTTTCGACGAGGATATCAAGAAATGGTAACCGACCCTCTACAGCAGGTTCACATGTAAACGTTATGCTGGGATGGTTAGCATTTATAAAATTGTAAAACTTACCAGCATCCTTCTTGTTATGAGACAAAAAAATATCATCAACACATCTGGATACATGGGCTCTTTGCATTCATAAAAATCCTCTATCCATCTCTGCTCATGATGCCCTGCTTTCAAGAGTGGGGTCTAGTGGTGACCCTATCCCAACCCAATCAATTTTCAGCTAACACATCAACGGCCAAACCAATAGTTAATGGGGATGTTCCTAAAGACTTTCAACATCAAAGGAAACCATGAATTTACCAACAATATCGATCTTATGAATGTCCTCGACAAACATATAGCTGTCGGTTGTGCTGTGCTCATTTGGTAACAGCGGCGTTAATATATTAATTAAGTATTTGGCTAAGCTATCGTTACAAGTACCCACAGTGGACAAAATTGGACGAAGAGGTAGATTCTTTCAGTTACCGATCAAATTAAGCATTTCCGGAAACCCAAAAATTCTTGCTGGTTGAGTCCCCGAGGGATACAATATTTACATTTAAAAGATTTTTACACTTAAAACCGGGAAGAAAATTCTCAAACTATAAACGTTTAATCGTTGGGTCCACATCAAATTAAGCATTTCCGGAAACCCAAAAATTCTTGCTGGTTGAGTCCCCGAGGGATACAATATTTACATTTAAAAGATTTTTACACTTAAAACCGGGAAGAAAATTCTCAAACTATAAACGTTTAATCGTTGGGTCCACATCACGAACTTTCGGCTATCGCTGATAATTTGCAGAATAGTTGAGTCATGCTTCATCCGATCCATGATGACTACGACGCTTCCCTTGTCAGGTCGAAGTATTACGATGTCATGCAACTTTTTTTAAAATCTCTGCAAGACTCTGTGCTTCCTCATTGTGCTTCTTGATGGTTTGTAGGAATTGTAACCACAATGTGCTAGCTTTGAGATACTGGGCTCATTTCCCATGGATTCATGTTGTAGCATGTTACTTAAATACCTATAGATCATTTCGAAGCTGACAAACACGTCCAATTTGTAAACCTCTTTGGGAGCTGTGCCAAGGGAAAGTCCACTTTTAAAGATAATTCTTCATCAACATATGTTCTAGTAGACAGGTTTGAGACAAAATCCTAGTAGTAGTAGTAGTAGTAGTAGTAGTAGTATAGTAGTAGTAGTAGTAGTAGTAGCAGTAGTAGTAGTAGCAGCAGTAGTAGTAGTAGTAGTAGTAGTAGTAGCAGTAGTAGTAGTAGTAGTAGTAGTAGTAGTAGTAGTAGTAGTAG
>QQSS02178397.1:0-14658 GCA_003687565.2 Craspedacusta sowerbii
ACATACATACATACATACATACATACATACATACATACATACATACATACATACATACATACATAAATACATACATAGAGAGAGAGAGAACGAAAGTGGGTGTCTGTACATGCCACATGTTTATCAGATAAGATTGCCTGTTCTCCTGTTCGCATATAGGGCATTTTCTCTGCCCTAGGCATAAGCAATAATAAAGAATTTACATTTTTGGCGAGTATTATTTCTTTTCTTATCCGCATGCTCTTACTTTCTTTTGTTATTTTGCTTATTATCCCCCATTTTTTTGCATTTAGGTGTCACACTTAAGTCGATCGTAATTCGAGTTGCTGGCTGAAAATATTACATTTTTTTGTAAGCCCGCCGAGACTAAGTGCTGTTCAAATGGCTTTGTACTTATCGGCATTCTTTTAAAGGTTGAAGTAATGCCGAAAGGCCATCGCTGTCGCTTAAATATGCGCCTTGCTCCATCCATCTTTCGTTCAGTATTTTTCTACCCCTTGTCCTTTCCCACAAGGCATCGCCGAATTAACCATTTTTTGTGTCAGCCTGGTCCATCGCAATATTCTTACGTTGAAACGCCAAGTCATTTACTTCCCCAGTTACGCTCAAATCCATTTAGTCCCTACTTGCATGTTCAAACTTCAATTTCTGGAATATTATTGCCTTGTGTTTTTCAAAACGTTCGTACTTTGTTCTCTGGTCTCCGATCATGACAACGAAATCAAATTCCGTGGCTAGGAGAGTTATCTGAGCTAAAATTAGCCAGTTATCAGGTCGTTCGTGAAAGACCTGATGTTTCGAGGTCGTGCAGTTGTCCTCAGAGAGATTTTTCCCTTGGCAAGGTGATTTAGAGAGTTGCCAGATCTGAGTACATGCTTTCACGTGATAACGAAATGATATTCAAAAGACTAGCGAATTGAGCAATGGTTTGCGTTTATTGCCGTGGAAATCTTACGCGATAAGATTGAAACATTAAACAGCTGTCACTCTATAATGTGGAAAGCAACTCTTGACGTGTTAAACGGTCTTTCCCTATACTAAGCTATCGATCTTACTTCCGGGAGCACGGAAAATACATTTCCAACAAATGCCTTAAATCATAAAAAGCCAATGCAATTCTAAGAAGATAATTGACTCAGAAATTCGTCTGACTCTGAGGGAATGATAAAGTGCAACGACTTCCTTTTGAGATCTCCAAAGAATTTAATGAAGTTATCTAAGCGACACAATGCCAACTAAATACGTCGCGTATCAGGCTCGTCAGTTCGGTGTAAACTGAGCTTAAACTACAATCCTTTTGAGGAGGGTAAATCCAAACTTTGATTTTGCAAAAAAAAAAAAAAAAAAATAAGGCAAAAATTTTGTTTTGCACTACCTTTTTCTTACGAGTTTGTAGGCTGTAGTATCTGTTGTGAGGTCTGATGCTAGTTTAGGTTCAAGCAATGACCACATCATTCAAAACCTAAATTGCACTCGTTTTCGCAAGTTGTTTTTAATCTGAATATTGTTTGCACTTATCCTTTCTTCGCTGAAAAGAACTTCGCTTGTGCGTTGTCGCCTCCTGAAACTTAGGCTGCTGTAATTTAGTTAATAACAGTCTAAAATGATGAGTGATTACCGAAACATGCTCTCGAAATCTGAACATAGCTACAAACTTTATTTTTACCTCATGCTTGCGGCAATCGCTGTTCGCTATTACAGGTATTGACATTTTCTCGATCACTTGTTGATTTTAGTAGCCACTAGTCTCTTGTCACTTGGAATAGCATTGGGTAAAACCGATGCTTCCGTATTCTTATTAACTTAAGCACATGGAATAAAACCCTAAACGCATATGTAAACTTTTGAGCGATGTACTGGAGTGCATAAGTAAATTTCACAATGTGATTGAAACACGCAGAGGTACGTTGTTTCGTAGATCAGACTCATACAAATATTAATAAATTGTAACTATAATTTTCTGAATCTAGCATCGACAGGCAGAATGTAAGAAGAATATTGCTTTCTCCTGATTTCTCCCCAATTCCCAAAGCTTGAAGCTGGTTTACCAGCCTCTAAACAGAAGTTCTAGAGCTGAAAGACTCTGAAACAATCGTAGCAATCTCGCTGCCCGGTGCATTGTGAAACTGATTGCTTGTAAGCCAGGTTTTCAATTTGTGACTATTCCTACGAGCTGCGACATAGGCATACAAGTCCGAGTTCCTTTAAAAATAATCATAACGAAAAGAGCCTGATTGCAACAATAGGGCGAAGTATATAGTTTGAAGGAAAATATCATTAGAAAATGGTATTAGTTGGGATGCTTAAGAGGTGCACAAATGATCATTAACCTAAGTCAGTTTCCTTTAGCTTTACTTGGTCTAAAGCTGCCGACGTAAGGGACAGAACACACGCAAAGCGTTATAAGTACTCAATGGGAAACTCTGATGGGAAATACGATCATGCGCCACTTGGGGGGGGGGGGGGGGGGGGGAGAAGCTACGCAACGAACGCAAACTTCCAGAGTTTTACAAACGTTTTGTTGATGATACTTTGACAATAATGCCTAGCGATATTGCGGACAAGGATTTCCTTAGTGACCTTAACAGTCTTCATGCATTGCTGTCCTTTACAGCCGAAGTGGAACAGAACAATGGTATCTCATTCTGTGGCGTGTCGACAAACACGACAAAGCGGTACTATCTACATCTGTTTTTCATAAGCCAACAGACACTGGTTCACTAAGGCACTTCCAGAGTCATACGGAAATTGCCGGTCGATTTCGATCTTCACGCCTGTCTCACAGCTCTGCGCAGTTGTCGCTCCAAATGGGAGTGTCTGCTAATTGAGAGCTTGATCATCGCACCCCATAAGTTTGCCAACTCACTTAACGTGCAGTTAGACTCGATTAAGTTGAAGCTGTTTTAGCTCGACTGCAAAGATGTGACTCTGGCGATGTGTGCTCTGCTTGTTTTTGTTTTCCGTTTTTTGTATTTGTTTCTTTTAATCTGAAGATGATCGAAAAAAGGACCGAAACGTCACAAAAATTAATAGCTTTATTCTTTGCCTTGAAGATTTAACCATCGAGGGTCCTTATTTCTTCACAAAAAGATCTTTAAAGTACATGCTCTCTCTTTAATCAAGCATCCTGAATATTTTAAAATATCTTTTTCACCCATATCTCTTCGTGCTTGGCACTTCGTTATGAGCTTGCCAAATATTTGTCAGATCTTTATTTCCTCATATTCCTCAAAGTTGTTCAACCAGTTCAATGAAGTGTTCAACAAATTTTCTTTTGTGCGTGAAGTAAATATAATGCGATCTAAAGGTAAGTTCAAAGATTCATTTGTTGTTTGTAACTTGCTTACGAATATCCCATCAAAGTATTGAGATTTTCAGCACTCTCGTACAAAATAAACCTTAAATTGAACCTTAAACGGACAAAGTTGGTAAGTAAGTTGGTAGTTATGTGAGTGGATCAGTACAAAGCCAGTCTTTTATCGCTGTCATGTGGATGATGTCTTTGCTTATGCTCTATGCTACACCGAGAAATTATCCTTCCATGAGTTCTTGACTTCTAGGCACCCGAATTATTAAATTTACGCTTAAGTAGGAAATTGATGGGGAAATCCCTTGCTGCATCGTTTTAGGCGGCTTAATCGACGGCAAAGTTATTGCAGTCTTCCGGACGGCCAGAGGGAGTTCAAGGAATTGGGGCGATGGTTTCGAAAAGTGAAAGGCGAGGCAGTAGCGAACGGAGCATTAGAAATGTTGGTGGCCAGCAGAGTGAGAAAGAAATGTCAACAATGCGGAAAGAGGCACAAGTGGAAACCGTACGAGCGTAGAGCACCTAAGGAGGCGTGTCACATATGCGAGCAACTAATAAAATTTGCGGCATCGTGCATGGAAAAGACGTGGGCTAAAGCAAAGTAAGGACGTCACAGAGCAAAAGCTGTTGATTGCAAATCGACCATCATTGATCTCTCGAGCAATGAGGAAGACAACGGCGATGATTGCTCGTTAGGATCACTTCAACTTCCTTTCCCAAAGAAGTTGCTGACCGAGCAGCATCATGGACATCTGGGAATAGTCATAATGAAGAGCTTAGCGCGTCAGCATTTGTGGTTGCCAAACATTGATACCGACATCGAAGAAACCACTGCGACTTGCGCCAAGTGCCAGCCATCTCAAGTGGCACTTGCCGAAGCACCAATACACCTATGGGAGTTTCCCTCAAGGCCATGGCAGCGCTTACACATGGATTTCGCAGGACCTCTGCCCGACCAAAGGTGGTCGATTGCTGTGGATGCAAGAACTAAATGGTCAGAGGTCATGACGATGAAGAAGTCCACGAGTGAGGGAGCGATTTAAGTCCTGTCTTCCATTTTTGCGAAATTCGGAAATCCAGAACAAATCGTTATGGGGCAATGGAAGATAATTCATCATTGATGAATTCCAACGTTTTACCAGTAGACGAGGCATTAAGCACACATTTTTTTGGGCCATCGTACCATCAACGATCGAATGTCGAAGCTAAACGATTCGTGCGCACCTTCAAAGAAGCTGTTAAGAACGCGTAGGGGCCTATGCCAAGCATCTCGTTGGAATTACTGCAGTTTTTGATGGCGTCTAGAATCCTTACGCGACTACCGGTTATGCACCAAAAGAGTTGCTGTTGGACCGAAAACTGTGGACCACGCTCGACCTCCTTTTTCCACCGTAGCTTGACGATAAGGTCGGGGAACGTGACTTGAAAGTGGCAGGGAAAGTCACCAAAAGCGTTCAACCTGGAGCTATCTGGGCAAGGAAATACCGGACAACGGATTAGTGGCGAATGGGAAAAATTATCAACAGCTTGGTCCTCTGTCTTACCTGGCTGACGTCCAAGGCGCAGTTTGGAAATGCCATGTAGATCAGCTTCTGCCTAGATCATCAATACACCCGTACAACTGCCCATCACAAGTGCCAATCATGAGATGCCATTGGAGCCTCTGAAGAGTCCTGTATTACTTCCCGCAAGGCTTGATCTACAGGCACCACTCGCAAACCGCCCGAGTCAAGAATCAGATCAAGGAGCAGTTCAGACGCCAGACCCAATTGAGACGTTGGGAACAGTACAGCTTGTCATGAAAAAGAGGCCGATGGGCAGTACGCCACCTCGACGGTTTCTTGACGAATGTGGCTACTAAAGAAGGTTTTTTGATGTTTGAGAAAGGATGATGAAGTGTTCATAACGAGCAATTATCCCCGTTGCGCCCCAATAAACTGATTGTATTTTAATTGGCCGATAGTTGCCGAACGAGGCAAAGTTTTCTTGGTTGTTAGTAAAACAGCATAAGACAGCAAAAGCGATTTTTGTTGTGTGATGCTAGGTGTTTTGGTATTGAGTAGAATATATCTCGTTGAGAAGTGGAGTTATGTTGATTGTTGGATTTCCTATGAGCACGCGGACAACAGTATATATATATATATATATATATATATTTAATATAATACACAAATCATAGGCCAAGTCCAAGACAGAATCCGCTTGTTTAGCATCGGTCGTCCAACCTGCGTCACTACGGACTGGTCGAAGACAGGAAATGGGTTCACGCTCACCCAGGAGGATTTTAAATGCCAACCACCACACCTCCCAACATGCGGGGACGACCACTGGAAGTTGGAATTTGCTAGTTCACGGTTCACAAACGCGGCAGAAAGTCGGTATGCCCCCATAGAAGGAGAAGCCCTAGCGGTAGTGTATGGTCTCAAATGCTGCCGAATGATCATTGTGGGATGAGAATTAATTGTTGCAGTGGACCACAAGCCGCTAACAAAAATCTTAAAAGACAGAGAGCTTGAAACAGTCAGCAACCGACGGCTCCTGTGCCTGAAAGAGCAAAGCCTGATGTATAGCTTCACTATTATTAATGCAAGGCTTGATCTACAGGCACCACTCGCAAACCGCCCGAGTCAAGAATCAGATCAAGGAGCAGTTCAGACGCCAGACCCAATTGAGACGTTGGGAACAGTACAGCTTGTCATGAAAAAGAGGCCGATGGGCAGTACGCCACCTCGACGGTTTCTTGACGAATGTGGCTACTAAAGAAGGTTTTTTGATGTTTGAGAAAGGATGATGAAGTGTTCATAACGAGCAATTATCCCCGTTGCGCCCCAATAAACTGATTGTATTTTAATTGGCCGATAGTTGCCGAACGAGGCAAAGTTTTCTTGGTTGTTAGTAAAACAGCATAAGACAGCAAAAGCGATTTTTGTTGTGTGATGCTAGGTGTTTTGGTATTGAGTAGAATATATCTCGTTGAGAAGTGGAGTTATGTTGATTGTTGGATTTCCTATGAGCACGCGGACAACAGTATATATATATATATATATATATATATTTAATATAATACACAAATCATAGGCCAAGTCCAAGACAGAATCCGCTTGTTTAGCATCGGTCGTCCAACCTGCGTCACTACGGACTGGTCGAAGACAGGAAATGGGTTCACGCTCACCCAGGAGGATTTTAAATGCCAACCACCACACCTCCCAACATGCGGGGACGACCACTGGAAGTTGGAATTTGCTAGTTCACGGTTCACAAACGCGGCAGAAAGTCGGTATGCCCCCATAGAAGGAGAAGCCCTAGCGGTAGTGTATGGTCTCAAATGCTGCCGAATGATCATTGTGGGATGAGAATTAATTGTTGCAGTGGACCACAAGCCGCTAACAAAAATCTTAAAAGACAGAGAGCTTGAAACAGTCAGCAACCGACGGCTCCTGTGCCTGAAAGAGCAAAGCCTGATGTATAGCTTCACTATTATTAATGTCCCCTGGAAATCAAAGATGATGCTAATCGCCGACAACGCTTTCAGACGCTCATTGCACGAATCAGCACGTTCTCATCATATTGAGGGCAGCATAACGGCATCGTACACAGTGCGTTATGCGGGCGACCTTTCAAGTCTTGCTTGGGGAAAAACCAACGTGCAAGCGCCACATGATCTCGAGTGTGCAACTTTCGCCCAGCAAATTCAAGAGGGTTTCCCTGATTGTCACACCGACTTACCTCCACATCTTCGTGCTTATTGGCCAATGTGAGAGAGCTTCATACCGTCTGAAATGTTCCGTTTGAAGGTCACAAGATGCTCATACCAGCCACTTTGATGAAGGCCGCATTGGAGGGTTTGCATGCGGCGTATCAAGGCGTAAACAGCATGCTGGCAAACGCTCGACTGCAAACAGAACAGAACAGAACAGAAAAGAATTTATTTATTTACTTCCCAATAAATGGATCGCATCAAATAAAGACTCCTGAGATAAAATAAGTATTAGCTCATAATACCGCTCATCGATAAATTTATTGGAACAGGAGATATCCTCTGTAGCCGGGGGCTAATATGATTGACGATGCCACCTTGCTCAGACTAAACACAGTCATTTACTAGTTTAAATAAGAGGGACGTCGAAACAGGGAGAAACCTGCAGAATAAAGAAGAAAGGCAGGTGAGACAAAGGTCTTATTGAGGCAATCTGACTTATGTGCAGGTCATTAAATTTATGAGGACTCATGATTACTTCACTGGCATAATTCTTTTGTATCGAATAAAAAATGAAAGTAGAAAGTCAGTTTATGGTGCTACTTCGACCGTTTAAAGTCGAAGCGTATTATACTCAGTCAAAAGTTATTATACTGCGTTGAAATATTTAGTTAATAAGCACGCAATGTTATTGAAAATAGTGTTAAATAAAGTATATAAGTCAATAGCGAAATTCCCTTAGATGGGGCTATAATCATGATACTAGCTGAACAAAAAAGCACCATCACCTATTAATCCATCACCAAAATTAAATGCCCTTAAAATCTACTTTGGTCCGACAAACAGAGAGTGATGAGCGATCCCAGTCGTGCCTAATTTGTTGACAACTTTTGACACCAAAATTTCATACCGAGATTAAATTTATAAAATATAAAATTGAATACCAAGGCGAAAACTGAATACCATAATGAATACCAAAACCAAACTTAAATAAGAAATGAATACCGACACTAAAATTTAATAATCCTTACAATAATTTAGCTTTTCACTGACAAAAAATTAGTTTGGTCAGACAGATGATAAGTAATGGGCACTCCCCATCGAGCTTACTTTGGCAAGCACAAAAATTGCAAGACGTGCCCTATCAATATGCATTTTTCGAGGTAAAATTAGAAAGCAATACGAAGAAGTACGAAGCAATACGAAGAAGTAAACCGTAAGAAATCGTCCAAATGCAACTGATTAATCATTAGGATTAAACCAAATTCCATTTATTTACATGATATCTAATGCCGTTCAGTTACATGGCCAGCAATAAAACGCTATTTGAACAATCATCTAAACTCTCACAGGAACATAAGATACCTCTCAGATGGCATTAATAATAAAATAAAGCATTACTATCAAGTGCTCTCCGTCAAGCATTATAGGGCTGCAAGCAAAAAAGTGTAAACCACATCGAGTCAGTTTCCGCTTTAAATAGTGAATATTTAAAAAGCTACGCTACATATATGCAGCTTTGAGCACAGTTTCAATTTCTTTTCTGAATATAAGTTTTGGATTACTTATTTTGATATTGAGATCGTGTAGATAATTATAAATGGTAGCCCCTAGATAGTTAATATTGAGGTTTCTGTATTTTTCAGTGCGCCTGGTCGGTATTGACATCGCTAGCTTTGTTTTAATCCGAGTAATTGAATTTTTTGGCTTTAGGTGAAAGAAGGTTCGGAATATTCTCGGTAGTTTCTGCTGGTGCCAATCATGCATAAAAACGCTGTTAATTACGGCCTTTAGCTTTAAGGTGCCTAGTTTAGAGAACAGGGGGGGGGGGGGGTATAGGTGCTGCGACTGTTCTGGCCGGGCCTCATCGGAGTTGTCCGACTCACTAGGGCGCAATGCAGGCAGTGCAATGAGCAGGCACCATCACAGCCGGCCGAGCCGCCCATGCCTTCAAGACCAGCCGAAGTGCCGTTTGAAGCAGTCATCTTGGACCCATATCATCTGGCTGGCCACATCTTCATAATATTTGCCGACCGTTACTCCGGCTGGATAAAGATTGAGCAGATAAAAGTGCTGCTTTCCACAACATCAGGCCTGCTCTCCTCAAATGGTTGTCCATGTACGGCGTACCCTGCGATATTGCTTCCGATGTAGGCCTACCATTTAAGTTATTTGAGTACGGCGAATGTTTAGGGATGTTGAAAAGCAAACTTCCTCGGCTTACTACCCGCAAAGTAACGGATGAGTCGAAGTTGCTGTCAAGTCATTAAATAGAGCCCTTCTAGGTATTAAACCCGTCACTGGCCGATTGGATACGAACGCGACAGAAAGGGCCCTAATGACCCATAGAAGCACTCCCGCACAAGAGTCAGGGGTTTCACCGTCAGAAGCACTATTCGGGAGACCGCTTCGTGACCACTTGCCAAAAGAAAACTGGAGACTGCAACCCTAGTGGAAGATGATCGCCGAGGCTCAAAAATGGCTTTAGCACAGCGTCTCATCAGGTCGCTTAAAGAACCCTTCAAACGTGAGCTCTGCTCTCCTCTGAAAGTTGGTGATTCGGTACCAATCCAGAACCAAATTGGTAGGCGCTCCAGCAATTGGCTTAGAGCCCGCATAATATCAGCATGCTTGCCCAATCAACAATACATGGTTATCGTCGATGGAAGCCGTCTTACCACACTACAAAATCGACATTCCTGCGAAGAATACAGCCAATTTGTAGAAACACGATCGATACTTCCAATGCAACAATGTTCCAACCGCCAATATCCCCTGAGCCACCACTAGCATCTCAGGCACTGTTGAGCAACCACCACCTCTCACCCCGCGCTCATCGGAACCATTTACATCCTTTCACAACCGCACAACCACAACCGGTAGGCATCGCTGAGATCGATCCCATCACGCTCTTCAAGCGGCACAACGATTGTTGCACGACGACTCGACGTCGACCAGGACTTACTTGAAGTTAGCGTCACCCAACAAGAGCTCCGACGTAGCTCGCGCATCCGAAAACTACGAGTGCTATTCTCAGCCAAGCTCTAAGGCGTATCACACGAAAAGACTCGTTAAAGTTACGGAAGTCTTATGTTAAAGCTACGGAAGTTTTATGTGAAGCTATCCGTAGTGTGATTTTTGGATTCCCCTTAAAAAATGGCCAGGTTGAGTATCATATAATACTAAGTTGTGGGTGATCAGGGTCAGTCTTGTTCGCGTATTCGTGCGGTGTGGACGTGTTATTGTACCTCCTTAACGAGATCTCATTTGCATCTCAAATACTTGCGTCGTTGTTATTTGAATTGGTTAATAGGATATTTGGACTTTTCTGCAGAGACTAGATAAGACACACAAATATAATATCTGAATAAATCTTCAAAGCATAGCTTTCCTGTCCTTGATAAGTTTGATAGCCTAGACAATGTCAGCGCATGTACCCTTTGTAGCTGTCAATCTTGATGGTAAAATTTGCCCTGTGAAGTTTCCAGAGTGTGTTGTTCACATGCTGAACGGAGACGCAGAAGATGAAAGTGCTTCTGTGGATTTCGTTTATGATGGTGAATCTGGATCTCTTGTTTTGGAAAAGCGTTCAAATAGGTATAAACTTATTCATCCAACCCATTGTCCATATTTAAAGCTTACTCCATTAGAGATAAAGTTGATTCCAAGCAAATCCATGGCTAGAGGAGTAAATGTAGGTGTTTCTACGCTAGTTGTATCTGACGACTGTTCAGTTTTGTTGACCCGTCGAGCAGTCCATATGCGTACCTTCCCGTGTGTTTGGGTTCCTCCTGGTGGTCATGTCGAAGCTGGTGAGAGCCTGGGAAGTGCTGCTCTTCGTGAGCTTCTTGAAGAAACTGGTATGTCATTCAATTCATCTGAATATGCCATTAGTATTCTTGGATTCTTTGAATCATGTTTTCCTGCCTTTAAAGAATGGGGAATGCCAAGTCATCATCACATTGTTGTGTACTTTGTCTTGAAAAGCTCAGTGAGCTATTTGAATTTACATAAGAGAATTGCTCTTGCCGAAAATGAAGTTGATTCATGTGCTTGGCTAACTATGGAGGACATTAGATTGTTATTGAAGGAAGATGTGTCCCCAATGCAGCGAACTATCACTAAGTATGTTAGTGTCAATGGTCAAGTTACAACAGCATCTTTGGACTTGTCAATCCTGGGTAGGTCTGTTGAAACAGGAATGACTGAAGTTGAACGCCTTTCAACTGGAACTCAATATGCCATACAGTTGTTGTATTCTAGGGAACAGAAATGATGAAGTGCAATATTTATGTGTTGATGCTATATGTAATACTGCCTCTGCATCTAACGGTAGCTTTGCTTGATTGTCTTTAAGGTTAGAGACAAGTATCTGCATGTATGCTTTTTGGTTTGCTGTTCTTCTCTGCATTGATCCTTCTAAATCTGCAAGTGTCTTTAAGAGTATGCACAGTTTAATTAAATTGGTGTTACTGGCTTGCGAATATGCTTGGTTTTGTTTTAATTGGTTCCACTGATAAGTTTTTTACTGAACGGAATTTATCAGTTATCCTTTGGCCTAGGCATTTATACTAAATTTTTCCCAAAAACGTGCACAACGTTGCGAAGCATGCTATTTGTAATGTACCTTTCCCATATAATTTTGAATTTTATTCACTAGCTGTTCTGCTGGAAACAATGATCAATAAAGTAATTTGACATTCTTGTTGAAGACTAATGTTTAATATAAATCTGCAACGTGCAAGGATGTGTTTCATAGGAATGTGTTATTCTGTTTTTTGCAGAAACATCGTTGTATCTTGAATAGATGATATGTTTCTTTTTTGAGGCATTTGGCTTACCTGTTCAAAGATTGCTTGTGCTGTCTAGTTTACATCAATGTCACGTTGATGGCATTGCAACTAAAGGTTATATATTGTTTATCAGCATATGTGCTGTTTTATCAGCATATATTTAGACGCATGCTTTGTAAACTATGCTTTATGCACGAATGATGCCGCAGCAGAATGAAGAAGCAAACTGTATTTATTGTATTGCTTGCTGATTTGATCAAGTCTATCTTTGGAGTACCAGGTATGTGATTTTTGCCCCCATTCTTATGGTTCTTTATAATTTTTTTGTCATGTGTAGATCTTTAAGTGCAGTGTGATCATCATATAATTTATCGCACCCTGCAATGTAAATGCTACTTCTTCAGGCCATGATAATGAACATTAATTGTTTTCCAGATTTTTAAATCCATAGTACTGCTACCAGGGTCAAGATGGGTCTAAATATCTGGAAAACAATTAGTATTAATTATAAGAGGCTGATGAAGTAGATTTTGTAATGCTCATTATTAAATCAAAAGCTGTCTGGTTGATTTACTAAAGCATTGATTTTCTTAATTACAAATGTCGTGATATATCCATTCAGACTATTGAATCTTTTTGATTAGTTAGACCGAATTTATCTGTGGCATAATGGTAAGCCTATTAGGTGTGCTAATAAAATAACTTTACCCATTGTAGTTTACGACATGGTAGCTAACAGAACAAATGCTTTTACAAGGTTTTGATTGCGTCATTCCAACTTGCATTTTCTGGTTAAATGCTTAGCAGTTTTTTAATAATGAAAATATACAAGTTGTGCAGCTAAAGCGCATAAAAAATAACTGAAGTTAATTGGCACCTTTTACTTTGCTCACCGCTCCTGCGAAATAATTTTATTAAGCATACAATTGATTTGAATTAAAAATTCGAGGACGTTCCTACTACTAAAGGGTAGATTTAATCTATACAGACTTTCTGGCTATTATCGACATTTAGGAGTGGTATTGCTTGAACCCATGCAATGCATCACCAGGGAGCAGACAAATAGCCAACACAGCTACGCACTTGCCAGCAATGATTTGATTTCTTTTTACATTAAAGCTGTATTTTAAAGAGCTATTTCTATGTTTTAGCTAATAACTTGGATTTTTGTTGATGTATCGTTGTGAGCTAGGTTGCTTTTGTTGATGTAATCATGTTTCTTATACAAAGGCATCGTACAAACGGTTGCGGGAGGAGGTGAAAGTCATACTGGAAAGAAGTCTGAATGCATTGACAAACCTCAGTCAGTGGATGGCATCGGAGAAGCAGCAAGATTCAGTTACCCTTGGGGTATTGTTCATGACAGCAGAAATAATGCACTCTATGTTGCGGACTGTGTAAGCTTTTTTTCAATCAAATATTTTGCTATGTGCTTTACTTGTATCTTATGCTTTTCTTACTTATATTTCTAGATTTGCTTTGCTTATTTCATCGTTAGAGCATATACATTTTTAATTGCTCTTGAAGAAAGCCATGTATAGTTGGTCCTATGCGGAGTTTCGACTTCTTGTATAAGTGAGCCGGATGAGAGCAGTTTCGAAGACTTCTTTGTCTCCTACGTTCTTCTGACGTCTGTGACTCTAATGTCTCCTTCGTTGTTACATACCAGATTGTGATTGGTCTTGAGAATCTGCTCGTTCAAATAACCTATCTTCTCGCAGCTCAACAGAGAACCCTCCCAGTTCAAATGGGCCTCTTTCTAGTTTCCGGCCTTTTCCAGTTTTGATAGCTGGCCCCATTTAAAGCTTTCTCAGCTTTCGTCAGTGATAGGTTTTCCTTTAAGTCTGTGATGCAGGCTTTACTGTAATTTGCTTCATAAGGTTAAATGATTTTTTTTAAGGAGCCATAAATAATTTTTTTTTTTGGAAAGTCTAAACTTTTAGACTGGTTAATAGGTCGGTATTTACGTCGTTGTCATTGAGAATGGTCATCCAAGGCTATGTTATTTTCGTTGTTGTCACGCACTTATCTGTTGGTTGATTTAGCATTTGAGTGAAATTATCCATGTTAATGTGTCTATGGTCTGCTTCTAGGCATGTCCAGACTCACCACATCCCAACGACCGTATTCGAAAAATTAATTTGAAGACCAGTAAGTTCCCTTTGTATTATAAGAAGTTTGCTTTTAAAAGCCAAGCTGTTGATTAGCTTGTAGCTCTCGCTATCACTAGGCAATCATTTAACTGCAAGCATCAGTTCTTTCGTAGTTTAGTTGTGATATCACTGTATTTATTGTTTCATTGGAGCTCAAATAAGTCTGTAATTTTATTTTGATTAAGTTTAGCAAATTCAGTGTGTTTGCATTCCAGCAGTTCTGGTTTGAATGGTCATCATTAGCAAATGTCTTGTATTTCAACTTCGATTTGTGATATCAGTTCCTATGTAACTTACCTGCATACGAATGCAATTGTCTTTAGTTGGTTGGAAATGGTAGGTGAGAATATGTTTTGGACTGCTGCCATGCTACGTCATGTATAGGCGACATTCTTGTCCATTACAGATGAGGTTACTACTATTGCTGGTTCCACCTCAGGCTTCGCAAACGGGTACGGAGAAGCGGCCCACTTCACCCATGTTGCAGGTGAATTTTTCTATCTTTGTTGTTATGAGAAGCAGGATCCGTGCACGAAATTAAGGCAGTTATTGTTACGAAAATTATGAATTGCTAATTTAATAACTAGAAATACAATGCAAACAAGATGTGTACCTTCTGATACATATAATGTATATATAAATAAATAAATATATATATATATATATATATATATATATATATATATATATATATATATATATATATAT
>QQSS02178419.1:0-14656 GCA_003687565.2 Craspedacusta sowerbii
TATGTATGTATGTATGTATGTATGTATGTATGTATGTATGTATGTATGTATGTATGTATGTATGTATGTATGTACCTCTTTGCATGTATTGGGTGTGGATGACAATTGATGCGTTTTAGCGATTGCCTTTCTGCATCCTCGTGCATGAGGTCAGTATAGATGAACCAAAAATGTAGGTGAAGAAGTGCTTAACTAAAGCTCATGGGCATAAACACCATTCTCTACCTACATATCGTAAAAAATACTTCTAATTCTAGCTGCTTTCAATAAGACGTCAAATTATATATATATATATACATGAGCAAGCTAGAGCTCATGAATTGCGATTGGGTACTTCTGTTGAACTTGAACTCATCTGTTAAGAAGGTTCGAGGTGTTACATAGACGGAAATCAGTCGTTGTCGCTCAAAGCTAAGTTCTCCTGCTTAAATGATCAAACTAGTAGCTTGCACGAGGTGCGTTGAGGTTTTTTACTTGGGCAAGTAAATCCTCTTTGGGCGTTCTCAAAATAAAACCATAACAATAAAAACGGCTAAAAATTTACATATAATGATAATGGCAGGAGCAGGAGGCGTTTCCTAATTCTATAATTTAAGGACACATTAATACATAATTTCCTAATGCAAAGAAAAAAAGAATAAGCTGCTTGACAAGGAGGGATTTCTTTATTTCCATAATTTAACAATCATAATTTATATATGATTTCCTTAAGGCAAACGAACAAAATGGGGTTCGAGTAGAAGGGTCTTTTTATTTCTATAGTTTATCTATTCACAAATTTATGTATAATTTTTCAATGCAAACAAGAAAGAAGGCTTCGACTTTTATGTCCATAATTTAGATGATCACAGTTTTTATCATTTTTTATACACTCGTAATTTACATAGTCATAACCATATATAATTTCTATAATGCAAACGGAAAAAAGTGATTCGAATAGGAGGCGTTAACTTTCTATGATTTATCAAACTCGACAAGTGCGCCTAGATTCAAGACTTCAAGATTCAAGAATTATTTTTCCCAACAACAAAAAAACTGCGCCTGCTCTGCATTGGTACGAATTATTTTGATTACAAACAAAATAAAGAAGAAATGAGCACCACGTACAATATCAACAATAGCAAGTAAATAAGTACGAGCAATTGGATAAATGTGGATGTCATGTAATGTCATGTAATGTAACGTAATGTAATGTAATGTAATGTAATGTAATGTGGGTCCAGAAGGTGCAAGATCCCTTGACGATTTTAACATGCGCTTATCCATCGACGTCTGCTTTAATGCGCAAAATAATGCGAAATGAGAAAAAACGAAGTACTGTGGTAACTCAACTTACATCCGACTGAAGAGTGCCATAGTCAGAAAACTTTTTGTTTCTACTTGCGATCAGTGTCTCAAAAAGTGCAAAGAGGGTAACCATAGAATAAGATAATTTCATTCTTATGCCATTATTCTTTGATGACCACTTCAACTTGCGAACACAAAAGCCTGCACCGAATTGTGGGCGTAAGTCGAAGCTCAGCGGTACTGTGATTAAATCAATCATTTAGCGAAGAAATTGTTTAAGAAGATACGATAATATTCGACCATAATGTTTCTCCCGCAAACGAGAAACTACTCTTTAAACTTTTTTGCTTTGGCCCTCCTCCTTGGTTATAATTACGATAACGCAGGTTAAAATGTTTAGAACTTAAAACTTTGACAATGCATAGATCCTTTTTGCTATTTTGGGCGTGTCACTGACATATATATAACACATATACAAAATAGCAAAAAGGATCTATGCATTGTCAAAGTTTTAAGTTCTAAACATATATACATATATATATATATATATATATATATATATATATATATATATATATATATCAGAGTTGATTAGGACAACAAATGCAAGCAGCGTTGGTAGATGCGCTTCTGCTAAGTGTACTTGGACGAAATAATATTAGCTGATCAGCTGTCTGTGGCAGTGGGTAAGTAATGGACTGCTGATGACGTTGACGTTGGTTTACCATCATGACGGAATTCGATTCTTCGCGAAAGTGGTATCTGGATCGTTTGTCGATGGATTCAATGCGTTTAGCAAACGCTATTGAAATAATAGATGCAGAGAATCATGAAAAACAACGTCGTCTAAGGGAAGCCACTCAGCCTTGCTTGCCTAACTATGACTCAATCGCGTTTTTAGCGAACGCACAAGCACCCACCCGCGCATCTATGTACGAGCATTCCCACACCAAAGCAGATCTACCTAGCATCGGGGATCTATCCGAAAAAGGAACCACCAGCACGCATGCGCTTCAGTAAGGTGTCGCATGTTTGGGAGTAGGGGTCGGGTAGACTCGGTCTAGACCCAGGCCTCGCGTTTGTGGCGGAGTATAGCGGCGCACTATGCGTGAACCGAGACGCGAATGTTTCCTCTGCACTATATCTTCAAAAAAATCCACGACTTGCTTGCCATGCCCGAAACAAAGCCTTTGGAATTCATCAAACAAGAGCTGTCGACGATTATTTGCCGAGCAGTTTATTTGCCGGCTTTGAAACCGAACTATTTACTCGAGCGAATCTCTGCACTGAAAGGGAAGAAAGGCTTGGAAGGGGTGCGCTAGTTTCCTTTGCGAGGAGTAATTAGCAGGCGGTTGCGCGAAGCCAGCGTTTCGATGGAGGGAAAGCTTATTGAATTACGGCAGTAAAAAGGGAGATGTTATAGTAGAGCTGAAAGCACGCATAAATATTATATATGGCGATATTTTAATCTGCTTGGGATAGATTTAGGAGACGAGTTCTTAACCCGAATCGTTGTTGCAAACAATTTAAACTTAGCATGAAACCGGTGCTCCTGAATTTTTTTTTTTTTTTTTTTTTTTTTTTTTCGTATTTAGTTCGTCTGAATTCTAGGCTTCGTCCTGAAAGTTTACCTGGTTGCACGTCTTAAGACATTGCAATTGCAACGCCAAATCCAAGAAACCGTCTTATGTGACCGCGTGGTCGCTAGAGCTTTTGCGGGTCAAAGAGTGAAAAGCTTTTCTAAAAGCGCAACGAGTGTTCGTAGGGAAGATGCTAAAAGACTATGTCTTTGTTTGGGATAATTCGCTTTTTCCTGGAGCAAATCTCTGTCGAGATACGGAAACCCAAGATGTGTTCTCACGCCTAGACCCCCACCATCGCTCAACGACGCGCTGTATTATATTAACTTCCCCATCAACTCTAAGTAAGCAAACAAACCCCCGCGCGGTGATGGGCAGATGTCCCACTTGTCCCATGAAGCTAAAGGAAGGAGGGGAGGGGCGGAAAGCCTTTCCATTATGGTTTGAAGGATGGCGTGAATGCTGTGGGTGAGTCGGTGGATATCATGGACGATAACTGCATGTGGCATTGGTACGGACATCCACATGGATTAGTACAGCAGCACAACAACACAATTTCAATTTTGAAAGCAAAATAAAATCCCTAGGCGACGCACTGGCGCCTTCCGGAAAATCTCGTTCTGCTGGCGCTGTCGTTTAGTTGTGTAATTAACCATTTAGATTGGGAATTCCAGCGATTTAAAGATAGAATCGAGATCAAGATCGATCTCCCTGTGAGTAAAGATTGGCACGTCTACCGATCAGAGATAGAAAACTACAAAAAATTGAACTGTAATGAAAAAAACAGCACTACGCAGCCCAGATTTAGGTTTCATTGCCAAGCACGCACTTCTGTAGCTAAGTGCTTCCATGCCCTTTGCGAAGGCTTCTTGATACCCGCCTGGTGTCACTTAAACAAACACGCATAGCCTCGTTAATTTGAAAACGAGCCTAAAAATTCGTGAAATGGGAAAGGGCAAATTCTAAGCTTTCCGCTTGGCGCTCTTTATTATTTAGAGACTTAAAGAAAAATAATTTTTCTTAAATGGACTACGTAGCTACGTAAATTGGCCATTTTCGTGTTGTCCAATTCTTTTTTTTAAGCGCAGAAAACATGAGATATGCCTGTCTTCATAGAATTTCTGATAACTCTACTTGTACGCATGCGCACCTCCGGGGCAATTTTCGAGATAATCTGACGTGATTGTTTAAGTGTACATATGGATAGCAGATTTACGATTCCCGACGTATTTCAAAGCCTCATAAATAAAATATGCATTGAGCACTTGTTGATCGCGCGCGAAAAAAAATATTGCAGTCGAACACGACACCGGAGCGAATTTGTTTGCGAGCGGTTCAAAGAAAGAGCTACAAGAATATCACGTTTTGAAAATAAGATCTTTCAAGAGCAAGCACCTGCCGTGTTTGATAACGGAGGGAATATTAAACAATTTACTTAACTCGTTTCGACAAGTCAAGGAAAGTGTAGCAGGAATACAACCGCGGCATGCAGCCGCCTTCGGGGAGCAGAACTGAAGCCAGCCACAAATAAGAAGGCTACCATCAGCCAGGCGGTAAGTCTCTGTCGGGTGACGATCGGCTACGTCTAAATCTGGGTCTCATGCCAACCTGCCAGTGACCTTACCCGGGTTGAGCCAAAGGCAGACTTCTTTGACACAGGGGGGTATAAAGCCTAGCAAGCGGCGTACACTGCTGACTCGAAATCCTGAAAGTAAGACCGCAGCGATGAACTGACGGAAATACCAAGCATCCTCCTGCCGTTTCTTTAATCGCAACAGCGAAAACCCGCCACACGACTTATCGGCACGCCATAATTTTGTTTGAGTCTCCATAGCTACAAGCCGATACTCACATCGACAGAGCAAGTCGGTAAATCAACAGCTTGTTGGAACAGCTTTGTTGGCTTGCAGAGAACGAGAGCAGGACAGGAGGCGCGCCAGGTGGCAAACAGGCATTCTCCCCTCGTAGAGAAGGTTGAAGAATACTTCCGCACTCCGATGGTCGCGCGGCACGGTTAGAGAGAGAGAGAGAGAGAGAGAGAGGCACCGCACCAAGCCGTGGGTAAGCGCGCGGTTCTTGCTAGAAAGCCCCGTGTGACAGTCATATCCCTAGAAATGCCCAAAAGTGCTTCCGTCGTCAAGTTGTTCTTGTTGTTGTTGTTATTGGTGCTGTTTGTTGCTGTCGTTGTTGTTGTTGTTGTTTTTTTGCTGCTGTTGCTGCTATTTTTTTGTATTTTTTTTTTTTTTACTGTTTTAACCTTGTTTTGGGTATTGCACCAGCGTACATTCCTCTACCCAGCTCCAAGGCAGTTGGTAGCTGCAATTGCTCCGCACAGTCTTCTGCGGATTCATAATTTCACATCTGCTCCGAAGGAAAAAAAAATGCACTTTCGACTTGAGCACAGTTTTCAATTGAAACCTATCATCCGAGCATCCTGTACTACTGCTCTACCATACACAAATGGGGTTATCCCGCGAATAATCCATAGAATCTTCACTAGGATTAGCAAACTAATACATCATCACTCTATAGGGCATAAATATTTCATGCAAGCTTTCAGCAGTGTGCATTTGCTGCTTTCACGTGACCTATCATTATGCTTTGGTATTTTCCGATTGACAAATAGATATGCCAAAGTCATGCCGCAACCAAGATAGCTACGTGCCTCTTGGTGCCAAGGTACTGCATATCCCGCATTGGTTTGTTAGCGTTCGGGCCCAGAGCGAACCGTGAGTTTCTCAAGGAATGATTGTGGCTTAGCATCGTCATTGCTGGCTGCTTTTTGGGAACACCCGCAAAGGCAAATATTTTCCGATGGGCTATCCGAAAAAGAAAAATCTGTTGATCTAATGATGCTATTAATCGCGTTAAAGAGAGCGAAGTTCGCAACTAAGTGTAGATAAACAGGAGCCCAAAAGCGTCCGGACCTGCCATTAAGATGTACAATAGCTAGGCGCTTTTAGAACGACCAGCCAACGTGTGAAGCACAAACGGCAGTGCGGAGATCGCGTTTTACAGCCT
The DNA here is from genome assembly GCA_003687565.2 of Craspedacusta sowerbii. Classification (NCBI taxonomy): domain Eukaryota; kingdom Metazoa; phylum Cnidaria; class Hydrozoa; order Limnomedusae; family Olindiidae; genus Craspedacusta; species Craspedacusta sowerbii. The sequence continues at coordinate 5,889 of QQSS02178419.1, forward strand.
CGGTAGGCAACTTCGTTGTTTGATTGCGTCGGACTTAGGTGGACTTCGTATGTCGCTCGAAGAAGGGAATTCTGCGTAACTTGTAGGGGTCGGTTTTGTTTGGGTGTTTGCTGCTAGGCAGTGTCCCGTTTAGCTTGCTACCACGACAGTCTAACGGGAGACCAGCAATTGGCACGGTATCAGCAAGAACAACAACAACAACAACAACAATAATAATAACAACAGCGACAAGGACAACGACAGATGTATTTTTATCAATAAACGATTAACTAACAAGAATTTACAGTCTAACATCGGTATCCGTTGCAAATAATTATAACTTGTAAGCGCGAAGGCTTAGTAGGCTAGAATGTGACGCAAACCTGTAATGTCTTAAGGGGGAACAGTGTCATGGCATCCTCAGAGGTTTCTTCCCAAGCCTTAATTGATTTTTTGTTAATTGTATTAAATTTCTTTAGTTTATTATAATGAACGCTGCCATGCCGCCGTTTTGCCTACGTAGCACCAAATGCAGCACCTAGCGGGTTAGTGTATCGTGCTGCGCATTCGCGTTTGCCTGCCACCGTACTTTTACTTCATGGCTAGGTAAGCGAAGGCTGGATTGCGAATGGCTTCGTAAATGCTCGTTTAGCGAAACGCGCAGGCATGGATTTTTCGAATCAAAAGTGACAACTTGCTTCTTGTTATTTAGAATGGCCGTAATCGCACACGGAGCGCTTTGGCTGCCTCTGCTGCTGCTTCTGGTCTCGCGAGCTCGCGTGCGGTCTCAGCAGCCAGTATGTCAACAAATCACCGAGTTCAAAGATCACGAAAACGCTGACTTTGTCGTAGGTGGGATGTTTCCAGTTCACTACCTCAGCAGCAACACCTTTGTCTACAATCCTCCGGGTCTGACCTGGATCGAAGCGATGCTGTTCGCCCTGGACGAGATCAACAACAGCACCACCCTGCTGCCTGGTGTGAAGCTAGGCTTCACCATTCACGACACGTGCAACGAGATCAGCATCGCGCTGCAGTCCTCCTTAAACATGACCAGACAGGTGGACGCTTTCCCAGCTCTCGCTCCAGGACTTCAGGAATCGAATATTTCCTGCACTTGCGCCAAGCTGAACACCTCGATAATCGGTTTAGTCGGAGATGCGTCGTCCAAAACAACCATCAAGGTCGCTGGTACGACAGCGGCGACGAATACACCACAGATTAGCTACTCGGCAACCTCCACAGACCTCAGCGCAAAGCATCACTACCCTACTTTTATGCGCACGATACCTCCAGACAATTTCCAAGCGAAGTTCATAGTGGACATCCTTCGTCACTTTCAGTGGAAATACGTAAACATCCTTGCAAGCGACGACGATTACGGTCGCATCGGAATCAACGAGTTGATTCCCGAGCTGAAAAGCCAAAACGTCTGCGTGGCCATACAGGAGATCTACGACATCGCTCAAGACGCGGCACGAACTCGAAGCGTGATAGCTCGACTCAAAGCTGAGGACCAAGCCACGGTGATCGTCCTGTGGGGACAGATTCCCGAAGCGAAAGTCATCTTCGAAGAGGCTCAGCGACAGAGTCTCTTTTACCGCACTTGGATTGCGACTGAAGCTTTCGGTTCGTCCTCTGTGTTGACCACGTACGATCCACGAGTTGTCCAAGGTCTGCTGGGTATCATACCAGCGCGAGCAACGTATCCGCCGTTCATGGACTACCTTCAACGAGCTCATCCCAACTCCTCCAGCAACAATCCATGGCTACAAGAGTACTGGGAAAGCCTACAGTGCAAGCGGATAGCAGGCAGTGATCCTGCCAAGTACATTTGCCCAAGACAGGACATAAATTTGAGTGCGCTACCTCCCAACAAGTACCTCAACGTAATTGACGCCGTGTACGCTTTGGCGCATGCTCTACACAACATGCTAGCTGCAGTCGGCTTTGACAGGGCCAAAAATGAGTTGGTAGAAGGCGATCTGTATCTGACATTCGTGAAAAACGTGAAGTTCCGAGGAAAGCTCGCAAACGTCTCATTCGACAGCCAAGGCAATCCCGACATTGCGCTCTACTCGTTGACGAATTTGCAGGTACAAAGCGGGCTCCTCGCTTTCTCGGCCGTGGCGACGTACGACTCGCACAGTCGCAAGATCGTCATCGTCGGCGACATAGAGTTCGCCAACCGCTCCCGGATTAAGCCCAAGTCGACGTGCGCGGAAGTATGCTCGCCCGGCTCGTACGGCCTGCGATTTCAGGACAAGCCGTGCTGCTGGCAGTGCGTGCCGTGCAAGACCGGGACGGTGCAGTCGTTGCCCGGTCAGGATTTTTGCTACCAGTGTCCGGGCAACGCGCGGCCCAACAAAAACCTGACCGTGTGCCTCCAGCCCGACATCGAGTTCTACAAGTTGGAAAGCGTCTCCGGGATCCTGCTCGTCATTCTGACGCTGTGCACGTGCTTCGCCATCATCGCCAGCAACGCCATATTTCACCTGCACCGGAGAACGCCGATAGTAAAGGCCCTGAACAGGAATCTATCCTCCTTGCAGCTGGCTAGCATGCTAGGTGCCTTGGCCATGCCGTGCATATTTTTCCTCCACCAGCCGACGAAGATCCTCTGCGGTCTCAGCCTCTTTCATTTCGTCTGCTTCCACTCTATCGTCATAACGGTCGTGTTCATGAAAGCAGACCGTCTGCTGCGCATCTTCAAGGCCTCGCAAGCCGGAGTGCTGACCAAGAGAAGCGTGCTGAAGAGCAACCGCGTGCAGTTCATCACTGTCGCACTGCTGACGTTCATCGGGCTCATCATCTGCACGATCTTGTACTCGGTGTTTCAACCCCAGATCGAGGAGGACGTTGAGTTCGCACCAACACTGGTCATCATCTACCACTGCGGCGGCAACTACGACACCATTCTTCTGATTCTGCTGGGATACGTGTTCGTGATTTCAGTTGTGTGCGCCGTGTACGCTTTCTTAGCCCGCAAACTTCCCGAAGACTACAACGAGGCCAAGTACATCAGCTTCGCCATGTTCACTTCTTGTCTAGGATGGATCATGTTTGTGCCGCTGTACTTCAGCCGAGAGCACGCGCAACGGACCGAAGTCCTATGTTACGTATCCTACATATCCATCACGGCGATTTTCCTGCTCATGTACTTGCCGAAGGTCAGAATCATCGTCTTCCATCCGGAGCTGAACACGCAGCAGGTGTTCCGGGACAAGATGAAGGAGAGACACATAAGTCAGGCACAAGGCAAGATCAGCTTACCTAGTGACCACGGACTTAACGGTACTCGCAAACAGGGCATAAGTCTGCACGTGTCTGCGAACCCTCCGTCTCACGCGAGGGACACCGCCATGTCTACTGATCTGCAAAGCAACAGAAATCGAAGTTCGACAATGCTTTGAGACGCGCTTGAATTTATACAGTACCTTTTATTTGCGTGTGTGAGCTTTTTATTTGCCTCGCTCCGATGATCTTGCGCTACCATCTTAAAGCAAACAGCTCTTGTGATCGTCAGTGCCGCATTAGCTGCCAGTACTCTTCGCTGGCATTGAAGATTGTACTACACGCTTTTGCAGGATAGGCTGTTGAACGAACGTCTTGCAAAGATGCGCTGACTTCTTGAGTAAGACCTAACTCGTTTCCGAACGTATCCGTCCGACTATAAGGCGAAGACGATCTTTTGCGGCTACGCCGGATATATGGTGTCTTAGGTTTGCGGGTTCGCATAGCTTGCTACTTTTTTTTTTTAATTTGGCGGCTTATGAGCAATAAGCTATCTAATAAAGTAGTGGTAGTGGGACCCAACTGATTCTCGTCAACGTATTACACTCCGTGCCGATTCTCTTCGACATATTGCACGTTAGCAAGTTTTTGTTTAACGTTGTTCAAGGGCAAACTTGTGGACGCCAGATCTTTAGTAGGCGCTTTTCTCGGATAGAAGGTAAAGATAAGTGCTTCGATGCTTGCCTCGTGTTTGCTTTTATGCAAATATCCAGATGGTACCATGGGCGGTAGACACTTCTTTGACTGCCAAGTCAAAATATGACGGGCATATGTTTCGTTTCCTAGTTGTTATTAAAAAAATATATACGAATCTAACCAATTGTTCTATATTGCTGTTCATGTTACGATAGTTATGGCGTATTTATAGCCTTTACGTTTGAATTTAATGAAACTTTGAGCGGTTCATGGCGTAAAAAATTGCGTTTCTGAACATGAAACGGCTCAGATCTTCTTTTTTTCGGAGTTGATATGAACGTAACTGATTGTTTGCGTCTGCGTTCTACTGACTCATTGCTTTGTACTCTGGTTGCTGTTGCGACTATCCTTAAGTAATCATTCCAGAAATGTTCTACCCATACCTATCCTCTTGATGACCCGAGCTGGTCGATATAGAGCATCTGCTGTTTGCATAACACTAGTTCTTGACATTCGTCTTGTAGCAGTTGATGTTTCTCTCTCTCTCTTAGGAAGTCAAGTTCTTAGCGATGACAGCATTTTTGAGTACTTCCTAGCAGTGCGAGCATCAGAAAGCGCTATTTGCTTCCTGTATGGCCGATAACTACCTCTATGATGATGAATGACCACTTCAATGAGATAAGGTCACTTCGATGACGAATGATTACTATGAGAAATATTACGTATGACGAACGATCACTTGCATGACAAACAATTACTTGTATGACAAATGACTGCTCGTACGACAAATGATTTCGCGTCTGATTTGAAATGTCTCGCTTCTTTTGTAGGACCAAGAGTTACATTAGACCCAGATTTGACGGGGCGCGCTCGACGTTGCAGCAAGATTGATGGCCGAAGCATGTCCGGTGTACCGTGGTTCAGCGTGGCTCTCACGCTGCTGGCATCTCTGGTAAGATTCGCTCAGCCAAGCGACCACTGCAGAAATGGAACGTCACAGGTGATTAAGAACCATACCAACGCCGACTACATCGTGGGTGGCCTGTTCCCGCTTCACTATTTTTCAAACTCGAGCTATATGTTCAACGAAGCGGGCCTGACCTGGGTCGAGGCTATGCTGTTCGCGATCGACGAAATAAACAGGAGCACGGACCTCTTGCCTAACGTCACCCTTGGCTACTCGATCTACGACTCGTGCAACAACCCTGCCATCGCTCTCAGAGCGGCTCTGGATATGACCGCAGAGGTGCCGAGCATTCCCAGTGCGACGACAGCAGACATGTGCACCTGCAACACGTCGAAGCCGTTCGTGGTCGGCATCGTAGGGGATGCTGCCTCGGCTTCATCTACCAGAGTTGCAGCGCTTTCCGGAGCCTGTGAAACGCCGCAGATCAGCTACTCGACAACAACGCCAACGCTAAGTGACAAGAGCCAGTATCCGACGTTTTTTCGAACGATAGCGCCTGACAACTTCCAGGCCGATTGCATAGTCGACTTGCTGCTAAGGTTCAATTGGACATACGTCAACGTCATCGCTCAGGACGACAACTACGGCCGCTCCGGAGCTGAGCAGCTGATGTCCAAATTCGATGACATGGACATGTGTACGGACATATATCAAGTTTACAATATCCTTGACAAGGAGCAAACGAAGCAGTTGGTGACTAAATTGCATGAATCAACAGCGGCGGTGACAGTACTCTGGTGCCAAATAAGCGAGGCGGTTCCTTTCTTCCAGGAGGCTGCCCGGCAGAGTCTCTTCTACCGAACGTGGATTGCGACGGAAGCGTACGGATCACACAACCAGATTCTTCGGTTGCACGAAAAAGTAGTGCAAGGCTTGTTCGGCATAATCCCGCACATGTTTTCGTATCGCCCCTTTGAAACTCATTTGGTAATGACCACGAGGGAATCTGGGTTCGACCAACCGTGGAGACAGAAGTACTGGAATGACAAGCCTGCAGTTAGCAATTCCTCTTGCGGGCCAAACTACAACGACCTGTCAGGCTTGCCTCGGAGCAAGTACATTCATGTCATCAATGCCGTTTACGCTCTGGCGCATTCGCTGCATGACTTCCTGGAAGCTAGAGGATTTAATAGAACAACGATTGTAATGAGCGAGTATGTGCAACGCGTCAGAGACGTGAATTTTACCGGAGTCAACGGCATTCCGGTAAATTTCGACAGCAACGGAAACCCGGGGGTGGCCGTGTATTCCATTACGAACTTAGAGTACACGAAAGAGGCTTGCGACGAGCGGCCGCGTTTGCGATTCAACATCAACGCGGGCTTGTGGACTGCGAACAACAGCTTCGTGGTGAACAAGAGCCTGTGGTACGCCAACATGTCGCGGGAGCTGCTGCTGTCCTCGTGCCGACCCGAGTGCCAACGCGGGGAGTACGCGGCGAGTCTGCCGTTGAATCTCTGCTGCTGGACCTGCAAGCAGTGCCAACCGGGAACAACGAAGAACGTCACTGGTACCGCTCCATGCAGGGAGTGCATGGAGGGCATGTTCCCGAATAAAGAGCGGGACAACTGTGTACCGCCAGTGCTCGTCTACTTCAAGATGACGAGCACGTCAGGGCTGACGCTTTCTGTCCTCTTGCTTCTAGCCACCGTCTGCACCATATCAGTGGTAGTCATCATCCATGTGAGACGCCACACGCCTCTGGTGAAGTCCCTGAACTGCAGCTTGTCCTACCTGCAGCTAGCTAGCATGACGCTGACATTGACGCTCCCGTTCATCATGCTCACTGGGAGGCCAACTACGGGACACTGCGGAGGCCTGCTCTACGGCTTTGTCGTCTTCAACGTGATCAACGTCTCCGTCGTGTTCATGAAGGCTGACCGTCTTCTCCGAATTTTTCGCGCGTCCAAGTCCCACAAGCTGACCAAGAAGAGCAAGTTGCGTAGCAACCGAATGCAGTTTGCCATGGTGGCCGTGCTCGCGGCCTGTGGCATCCTCTTGTGCACCGTAGCGACGGTCACCTTCCCACCCAGGGCGGAATTCCAACTCGAGTACGGAGCCAATCAGACCGTGACGGTGGAGTATTTCTGTGGCAAGTACTTTGGCTCCATCGTGCTGGTCATTCTGGTGTACATGTTCTTCATCGCAGCGCTGTGCGGCGTCTACGCGTTCAAAGCCAGGAAACTCCCGGAGAACTACAACGAAGCCGCGTACACCAGCTTTGCCATGTTCATATTCTCCCTCACGTGGACCATGTTCATCGTCTTGTTCTTCAGCTCAACGTCGCACGTGGCAAAGATGGAGGTTTTCCTTTACAGCCTATTCGCGTCGACGACCAGCATGCTCGTGCTTATGTACGGACCGAAACTGTACGTCATCGTCCTATGGCCGGAGCGAAACACGAAGGAGTTCATAAGCGCCCAGCTGAAAAACCAGTCCATGAAAAGCTCAGGAGCGCATAAGAGTATGGACAGCGTGCATGCGGCTTCGACAAGGACAGCCACGCCCAAAGGCGGCTCACTTGCCGCCAGCGTGAACTCGCTAGTACGGGACATTAGAAATGCGACCACGTGATAGGCGAAAGCGCGCAAGGATAGTGCGGTCTTACGCGGGAAGGCGCGCATGCGCTGTGTTGCTTGAACACGCATCTTCAAATATTGTTGTTCGGATTACAGGTGCACAGACAGTGGTGGAAGCAATCTTTTGAAGGGCCCAAAGCCGTGAATTTTTCAATCATTCTAACGATGCGAATCCACACACCCACATAGCCACGTTGAGCTCGTAGTCAAAAACTAGCAACCCTCTGCGATTCAGTAGTGATCGTGGCACTTTCAGCGCTTGCTTTCTGATTCTTGTTTCTAATTTTAGAATTTCAGGTTTCGGGAGGGCCCAGACACGTATCGTTGTACTCACGTCTCTGCTAGGTTAAAACTAACGTAATCTACGACCAACGTGGAGGCAGAGGTGTTTCTTGATGATTATTTTAAAGCGGTGACGGAGATATGTTTATTTATTTTGAAAGGTGCTAGGTTTCCAGATTTTTGGTCTTACGACGAGATTACACTAACATGCTTTACGTAGAGTTTCATAGAAGTTGTAAACTTTCCAGGTATTTGTCCGAAAAAAACCTCCGATGTTATAGACTATGGAACGCATTCAATTAGCTCGATGCAAACGACGCCGAATGTTTCTAGTTTTACATCACGCAATTCTATTTTTCCGGAAAGATTAGTAGGATAGGTACATAGATTTTTCGATTTTTTTTTTTGTTATACACTTACATGGAAACAAGATGATTCTTTAAATTATTCTTCTTAATTGCCTTGATAACTTGATCTTGTCATCGTACTTTTCGATAATACAAATATATATATATGCATATATATATATATATATATATATATATATATATATATATATATATATGTGTATATATATATGTACATATGTGTTTGCGTGTGTGTGTGTGTGTGTGCGTTTCTTTGCGGGCGTGCGTGTGTGTGGTGTGTGTGTGGGGGGGGGCAGTGGGGGGTGGTGGTGAAAGAGGCTGAGCACTCGAGGACAATAATAATTAGATTTGCGTCCTCGAATAAAAAAATTATGGGCAACCGGTGAAGAGCAAAGGGCAGGAAATCGGTGCAGAATTGTTTTCCTACAGCTGGCGAAACAGCCAAGAGCCAAGCGACGATAGCGAATCGTTCACAAGCATGAAAGTACCTAACAACGAATGAACGAATGTAAGCGAAACGAATGCGCATAGTCAACGAATGTTAACGTATACATAGTATACATAGTAAACATAGTATAAACACGTACACTAGGGTGGAGTGAAAAAATAAAGTTTTAAATTTTTAAAAGCTAGTATATTCAAAATAAGCCAAATGTCCACAGT